>VZZY01004042.1:0-31402 GCA_013400335.1 Eurystomus gularis | reverse complement strand
AGGAGTAGACGTGTGAATCTCTTCTATTAGTTATGAAAAAGACATGCCACAAAAGAAGCCCAGACATGTCCAAAAAAGGCTTGGTACCTGCTTCAGGTAGTTCTTAAAAGGTGCCACTGAGTAGAAATAAAGGACAGTCCTATAAATATTGCACTAGGACAAACACTACTGGCTGTCAAGTCCCGTCCTTACTAGAAGTACCCAATGTGGTACTCTTCTTGACTTTAAATCCAATTTTTTTTTTCCTTATTTCTCTATTAGATATATTGTTTCAAACTACCACTTTCTACTCTTAAACATTTATCCTAAATATATTGTACCTGTGCCAATGTTGTTTCTATCCTCAAATAATTCTTGCATTCTTTGCATTTACAGAAAAAGTAATAGGATATTAAGTATCATCTATGTTCTTCTCAGTCTTTTTTAAAATTCAGATAAACAAGACAAGTTAGTCTAGTCTTAGCATAATACTCTTCCTTCTCAGCATAATTAAGGTTTCTTCATGATGGTTCTGGTTTAGAAACATCTTTTTTTAACATGGTTGAACCTGTGGTATCCTGTTCATGATCTGCAAGAAATCTCCCACCAAGACTTTGTAAAATGTCACTGATACGTCTGCCTCTGTTTCAGACATATTTTTCCTGACTACAATAATCTTTTTTTCTTTAATGCGTAATACGACTCAGAATTACCTCATGGTGAACTATGAACTTGCTACATAAGGGTTTGGTCTTATGGGTTATCTTTGATTATTGCTTTTTGGATACAGTTGTTATAATTCCACATCAATTTCCAGCTTTTAGTTAAGTCTGAAGATCTTCTGTTGTTTATGCATATTATTCTTAAACTTATTTCTTTTTATTTATTGACCATGCATCCCAAAGTTGTGAATCAGAACTTTTCTTTAGTGCAGCTAAGAGCAAAGGCACTGATGATAAGACTGTCCACAAGTCTAATCTAAGAGCTCCTTACCAGACTCTCCTGACTGAAAGATTTGCTTTTCAACATAATCCAACATAATTTCCTTTATTTATTCTTTTATCAATTTATCTTTATTGACTAATGATTTCCCATGTAGCATATTAAATGTTTTACTGAAATCTGGATTGATTAGATCTATTTTAGTTCCATTTTCTAGAAAACCAGAGGCCTTACCTGGATGGTGCTGCACAATGCATAGATGATAGACCTACACTATTCAGCTTCCATTTTATTTGCCTCCATGACTTTCAGTAGTCTCTTCTAAAATACTCCAAAATACTGCCTACTGTTGAAGTCAGATAAAGGAGTCTGTACTTAGCTGTCATTTTTTCTCCATTTCTTAAATTTAGGTACTACAACTCCAATTCTTTAGCTAAGAGTTACAGTTAGCAACTTCATAAGTGTATTAACAACTCTTAATATTTGACCTAATGTACAGGTTTTTTGAACTTCTGAGATGGATATCTCCAAATTGAGTTTTACTTTACTCTTGGATTTAGTAACTTCATTTGCCTTAGGTCTTTCCCATTATGTTTTGGGATACCTATCTAGTCATCTTCATTAATCATACCAGAAAAAAGGCAAAGCTTTGATTTACATTTGGATTCATGCTGACACTGCTTTTAAACCTTGATCCAATCTTATTGTATAGCAGGACCAGGGGTGACATATCTTTTCTTGCTATTATTTATATGACTATTTTTATGCTGTAAGTTCATTTGTAAGTTCTAACTCGTCTTGGCTTTCGCCATTGTTGATTTTATCTGATCATAGAGACCTCTAAGTTCACTTTGTATGTATGTATCTTTTTTCCATTCCTTACTGAGAGGGGTTTTTTTATGCATTCTTTTTGAGGACAGGATTTTCCCAATTAGTCTACTGCTTTTCCCTATCCTTTATCCATATATGTTATCACAAGTCTTCCTCACTTTGGTCACCTTGAAACTAGCAAATTAAACAGTGACTGGGCCCATTCTTTGGCCCTGGAGCCAGCTGGTGCATCAATATTATTAAACTCTTTTGGCATCCAAAAGAGGTGCCTCATCCAAATTGCTTATTAGGAATGGTCACGCAGGCTTGCTCAGGCACTGACTAGGAGAGCCCTTGGTGGCCCATCGTGCCAGAAACCCTTTTAACAATGTGAGAGTGAGATAATAGAGCACCACAGGCAACGTTTAATTAACTATGTAGATGAGTCAATGTGTTCCCAAGCTCTTCCCTCACATTAACTGCAAACAAGGGCAGAAAGTTCTTCTTTCTCAAAATCTCATAATGAGTTTCAAAGATTTTGGAATATATCTTAAAGTTTACACACTCAGAAAGAAATATTTGGGGATAATTTTCCCATCCTTTTTAGAAAAAATTGCCCAATCTTCATGATTTAAAAAAATATCTGGAAAACACTAAATAGTAACATACTAAAGTTTTAGAGACCTGAAATATTTCCCTATTTAATAGTAAATGTCTTGTGAATTTGATAAGAAGGGTCTATATTATAGCTTTGAATACTTGAGAGTGTAGACCACCTAAGACTACAGACTTCATAAAACTTCAACACTGCTAAGTATCATTTTGCTTGCAACCAAGCAGTTTTCAGATAAGTTCTTGGACAGTCAACCTGCTTTGCATGTATGATCAAATATGAAGGCAGAAGCATCTAATGTCTCAAATAGGTAGCAAGGAATTTGGAACAGCCTAGAAAAAGCTTGGAACTCTCGTTCTTTACAGGAGCTGAAATTATATCTTAATAAAATTTCAACTTATTTTGATATGATGGAAAAAATTAATTTTCTATTCAGAAGTATATAGAAAGTAGCTGCCTTCAGATCAATAGTGTGATATCATTGATAGGCTGGGCTTTTTAAATTTACCAGTGTGTAAAGAAAAAAATATCACTTACTGCACACACACAAAACTTTCCATAATGGTATTCTTAGCTCTGATTGTTATTTCCCCCTCATTTCTATACCAGTAGACTTAATCAAGACTGAAGAAATATGAAAGGTGGTTTCAGCAGTTTCTTCTGCATTTCTGGTCAAACTACTGACCTAATTTAACTATAATCTTCAACTTTTTCCAGAGAAAACTGAACTGGGACATGAATCAGCACATACACTTCTCAAAGTCTTCAGCATAGTCTGATATGAAATATCAGATCATGACAGGTTATGGATTAACTGAAAGCACAAAACAACAACAAAAGTAATACTTGGAAATGTGCTTTTCATAGATTTGAAAGAACAGGCAACTACAAGCAAAAAACTTAGAAAACAAAGCATAAGTTTTATTGTATGCTATTTAAATATGAGAATTAGCTAATTCACAGATTGGACCAAAGATATTAGTGATGTAAAGAAAAAGAGAAAAAGCTGGTACACAATAGAAAATCTTGTACTCTGTGTTTTAAACAACAATCAATACTTTTTGGGGGGTGGGTTTTTTGCTTGTTTTCTTCTATCCTACAGGCTGCTCCAAAATATAATTCGGGCTTCCCTGCTTCCCACTGCATAGAAATATCATGTTTTGCTAAGCACACTATTTGATTCTATTGAAAAGAATTTTAAGTATCTTAAGGTAGTTCCTGATGTGGATTAACACAAAGAATTTCCAAAAAATTAAACTAATGCTTTGTTTTAGTTTGTAATTTTTCCTCTGAGGCACTGCACTTCCACAATAGTGGAACTATTGAGATGCTATTTCATGCAACAGTTGCCGATACCAGTAGTTTTAAAGACAAGATTTGAGGACAGACTACTGAGGTTATTTTCTTTCCATTTTAACTGAATTTCCTGGATTGCTGAATAATTCTCTTATTTTGCATATCTCTATCCATTCTGCTATGGAGACTGTATTTGTTTACTTATTGTTGAAGTACTCCTGTAGAATCTTGTATTTTCTCTGTATTTGCATGTGGTGAGTTAACCTTGGCTGGCTGTCAGGTGCCCATCAAGCCAATCTTTCACTCCCTCTCCTTAATAGGACAAGGGGAGAAAATATGATGGAAGGCTCATGGGTCAATATAAGGACAGGGAGATCACTCAGCAATTACCATCACAGGTAAAACAGACTCAACTTGTGGAAGTTAATTGAATTTATTAACAGTCAAATTCAGAGTAGTATAATGAGAAATAAGAATTAATTTAACACCACCTTCTTCCCACTTCTCCCTTTTTCCCCAGGCTCAACTTCACTCCTGGCTTCTCTACCTCCTCTCCATGAGCAGCCCAGGGGGATAGGGAGTAGGGTTTGTTGTCAGTCTATAATGCTTCACCTATGCCTCTTCTTCATCCTCACACTTTTCTTGTTCCAGCTTTGCCTGCTTCTGCTCCCTCCCACAGGTGATGGTCCCCCAAAAACTTCTCCAACATGCGTCCTTTCCATGGACTGCAGTTCTTTAAGAACTGCTCCAGTATGGGTCCTTTCCACAGGATATACTCATTCAGGAACACACTACTTTAGCATGAATTTCCCTTTGGGTCACAGGTCCTGCCAGAAGACCTGCTTCAATGTAGGTGTCTCTCACCATGGAGTCATAGGTCCTGCCAGGAGCCTGCTCCAGCACAGGCTGGAGTTGTGCCAGCTGTGCCAGTTGTGCCAGTTCAGCCATCATCATTCTATGCTGCCATCAGTTGCCTGATCACATAGGCCAACACTGAACCCAGCAAGTTCCCCTCAGAAGTCTTCTTTCAAACAATCCTCCACTAGGTTCCTGTGGGCCCAGCCCCTCTGCTGCCCTCTGTGGTGCCAGCATCACCTGCTGAACACAATGGACAGAGATGGCTTCCTCAGTGGCCCTTCACATGGAAGGACACCACCAAAAGAACTCAGCACGATGCAACCAGCCCCAGCAGAAGCCAAACCCAACAGGAAGTTCCTCCAATAAATCAGCTCCTGGTTAAAGTAGCCCTGGCATCACCCATCGCCACAACCACCTGGGCGATGGCGGAGCCACAGATACACATGTGGGTCAGGTTTTACCTCTGGAACCTGAAGCCAGTGGGGAAACAAAACATTCTGCTAGGTTATGACTCATCCACAGGTCAGCTTGAACACAGGGCCCACAATTCAGGCCCCAGCATTTCAGATCACAGCTTTTTTCAGAGCACACCCAATTGCTCTATCATGGGATCCTCCATGGTCTGCAGGGTGGATATCTGCTCCACCACCAACATTCATAGGCTGCAGTGAGACAACCTGCTTCAAAATGTTCTTCAGGGTTGTAGGGGAATCTCTGCTTCAGTGCCTGGAGCACCTCCTTTCCCTCTTTTTTCACCAACGTTAGTGTCTACATAGTTGTTTTTCTCACATTTTCTCTCTCCTCTCTCCCAGCTGCTGTTGTGCAGCAATCTTTATCCTTCTTAAATATGTTATCACAGAGGTGCTACCACCATTCATCTTAGACCCTGCTGGAACTGGCTCTGTCTGATACAGGGGCAGCTTTTGCATCTTCTCACAGAAGTCACCCCTGCAGCCCTCCTTTTCCCAAAACCTTGTCAGATCCACACAATATATTTCATTAGTGTGATCTGCAATGAGACAATTTGATCATTTGTTAGGAACCTTTCCTCTTTCTTTTCTGTTGCCATTGTGTGTATTTACCAAGGAAAAGAGTGCCAATTTACAGAGATTCAGTGGCTATATAGTTAGCATTACGTAGAAAAATGATTACTGTTCTCCAGAAAGCACAAAATTTGTCTACTCTAGTTATCTGTTTTATATTGATCAAATAACCACAGCCAAAGAAATACCAGTTAAGGTACTTCTAACTGAATTTTAACTCTTCAATACTTCCCTTGCAAAATCCGTGCACAGGTTGTTCAACTTAATCTTGAGTTGCTTCACCTGGGTAATTTCCTACTTAGCTTAACCTCATACCCACAGTTTAGAATTCATTTGTTCGTTCTTTTTGGCTATGTTTATTGTGTTTCCACACAGGAGGAAGTATGTTTCTTGTTATGAAGTGTACCAATGACATGCAAATGACCACAGCAGTCTGACAGAATCAGGAAATTTAAAGTGAAGGCACCTAACATGTCCTTGCCACCTGTCACTGTATTAAACTAAATTAAAATAGGGCAAGAAGATGGCACCACAGTGAGGATTATGGATGAAGTGTCAGGCATTATTTTAAATCTTCTTATCTTCTGTCAACTTAAATCAAATTCTTGAAATGTACTGGGGCAGAGAACAGGGAGGTGGCTCTGCAAAGTGCCTAAATTAAAAATGTTTATTTTCTCCTGTGAAACAGGTTCATTTCTGATACTTATTCAGAGCAATACCTGTTAAATGTGGTAACAAATGTAAGGTTTTGTTGCTTCTCCTGTTATCAGTCCTGCAGAGCCAGCTACAGCTGGGTAAAAGTGGAGGCTTCTCCACAGAAATAACCAAAGTAACACTGACTGCAGTCTAAGGCAATCAGAGGCAATGATCCAATTTACTGATGTCCTCAGGTCACCTAGGTGCCACAACTGACATAAAATGAAGGTAATGTGGCTACACAGCTGTCACCAAGGGAATGGGGAAATCAGTGGTGTTGCAAAAATATGCACAGGGGTATGATTTGACCTGGAGAACATTTACTACAAAGAATGAAGAATGAGGTCAGACAAGATTGATTTTAATACCTCAAGCTGGATAGAGAAGGAAAAACAAAAGTATAATTTTGTTAGCATGCTCTGCCCATCACTTGGTCTTTCAGTGCCAGGGTCACTGCCACCTGTCAAAACACAGGCATACGTTGAGTCCTTAATAGAGGAATTTGAGACTGCTCAAGAGAAGCTGGTCTCAGAGTGCAGACTGCCAATGCTCTGCCCATCTTTACAGTACACAGATACCTAGTGACACTCACTATTATGTTCTTTGCTCTGCGTAGAAAGAAAACTTTGTGTTTGAGAAGGTAAATCACAGAAAATAGCACACAGAGTAATGAACATCTATGCCAGAGGACACAAAATGATGAGAATAAACACATATAATAAAGTGTACTTTTCTCTAAGAGTTAGACATTTCCCTTCAGGCCAGCACATGTTGTCTGACCCCAACAGAAATTCAGCCCCTGAACTGAGTGTCTATGAAAACTCCACAAACTCAGACTACTGCAAGGGTTGTGAAGGCTTTATTATTATCTTCTTCTTCTGTTCCTTCCTAAGGCAATGGGACTGATTTAAGCATTATCAGGTAAGGATTTTTGAGGCAGGAAAAATCCCTTCCATTGAAGCTGTTCCACTTCACATACAGCAATCAAATATTCAGTAGTTGAAAGAAAGCATAGAAAAAATAACCTTGCAGCCTACAGGTAAGGAGCTTGTTTATGAAGAGGATGTCTAAATTCATACACCTTCTCTCATCACTCTATTCCCACATTGCTTAAAGATTACAGGTTCTCACACTCCAGCAAATTAACTATTATTTTTTTTCCCAAGTAACATAGGACAGACAAAGGCATAGGATCCCAGAATATATTGATTTTTTTTCAGTGAATTTAGCCTTCCTTTTGTTTTGTAGATGAATTTTTTTGCAATTTGCTCTGTTTCAGTCACTTACTGATTCATAGGAAACCATGCACTTTTCCAAAACCATTAAATAAATTCGTAACAGTAAATTTTAGCTCTTTAAGACAAGATAAATAATATTGCTGATTGTTTTATTTTCTCAATGTGTTTCTCTTCAGAGATTAAGAAACCCAGACATAATTTCTTTAATGATTTGACACCAGATTACTGCTGAGTTTCCAGAAGTCCCTCATGACTTCATTGTAAATCCCCACAACATATGCCCGAATGGGAGAAACTACAAGATTAATACCTGAGAAGAGATACTTAAACGTGCAAAGATTTCAGTGGGAGGTAAGGATCCAGAAAATCCCATAGGTGGGATTTTTTGCCTCTTGAGAAGCAAGTCTGAGAATCTGTCTCAAACAGGACGGATTTCTTACAGCCTTAGTTAAAGGTTAGAATCTCCCCAGAGTCCTGCTAATAAAAACCTAGCAAATGTACTTAGTCATTAATTTACTCACCTTACAGTTGAGAAAAATTCTGTGGTTATTCAGGCATTAAAAGGAAAACTACACTGAGATAAATGTCTTCAGAAAAGCCCTTATTTTTACTGACCTTAGCTTGTTTTTTTCTTGGATAGTACTGTACTGACACTAATAGCAAATACTGTACTAGTCCCACAAATACAGAACGGAAAATCAAGTAAAATCTGCATTCAGACTTAATTTTCTCCCATTAGGTTTTGCATATCTTTTGTACATAGTCTTGTAAACACACTCTGCCCAAGCTCTATGCTATTAAGTGGGTTTCTGCAGGGCTCAGTTTTGGGGCCAGCTTTGTTTGATATTGTTACCAATTACCTGGATGAGGGGATCACATGCACCCTCAGTAAGTTCGCAGATGACACCAAATTGAGCAGAAGCGTTGATCTTCTCAAGGGTACGAAGGCTCTGCAAAGGGATATGGACAGGCTGGATTGATGGGCCGAGGTCAGCTGTATGGGCTTCAACAAGGCTAAGTGCTGGGTCACGCACTTTGGCCACAACAACCCTATGCAACGCTACCGGCTTGGGGAAGTGTGGCTGGAAAGCTGACCAGCAGAAAAGGATCTGGGGTTGCTGGTGGCCAACAGCACCTGTGTCAGAAATGGTGTGTCCAGCAGGAGCAGGGATCGATCATGTCCCTGTACTTGGCACTGGTGAGGCCACAGCTTGTGTATTACATTCAGTTTTGCACACCGCAGTATAAGAGAAACATTAAGGTGTTGGAGCGGGTCCAGAGAAGGGCAACAAAGCTGGTGAGGGGTCTGGACAACATGTCCTGTGAGGAGCGGCTGAGGGAACTGGGACTGTTTAGTCTGGAGAAGAGGAGGCTGAAGGGAGACCTTGTTGCTCTCTACAACTGGCTGAAAGGAGGTTGTAGATAGGTGGGTGTTGGTCCCTTCTCACAAGTAACTAGCGATAGGATGAGAGGAAACAGCCTCAAGGTGCACTAGGGGAGGTTTAGATTGGATATTAGGAAAAAGTTCTTTACTGAAAGAGTGGTCATGCTCTGGAACAGACTTCCCAGGGAAGTGGTAGTGTCGCCATCCCTGGAGGTGTTAAAAAACCATGTAGACGTGGCACTTCAAAACATGGTCTAGTGGTCATGGTAGTGTTGGGTTGATAGTTGGACTCAGTGATCTTAGAGGTCATTTGCAGCCTTTATTGTTCTATTATTCTACTCTAAGCAAGCTCAGATCTGAGATGTATCTAGCTTAAGTAAGGTACAGTGATTTCAGCAATGTTTACGCTAAGCATAGCATCCTTCAGCTGGAGATCTGTTGCATCTATTCAGTGAAGAATACATGACATACCTTGCAAATAAGTACCTTATTGTAGCATGAATAGGGAAGGTTCACAAAAAAGAAAGAGAAAATCCAAGGAAATAAAAGAACAGACCCTCATCTGAGAAAATGCAGTATCAATCTACAGCATTGCAAGCATGAAACAATCATTTGGTAAATGTCTGCATATCAAAAAAAACTCTAAAGTAAGAGCTCTTAAGTAACAATGTATGGACTCAATTTCTTGGTAGATTTAAGTCAGCAGCAAAACTAAATCTAAAAATGTATAAGTACATATATTTAAATGATTTCTTTTTCTAATCTCCATGGTGCACGTTCATCTTCAGTATCCACACTCCCTCTTTGGTGTGACAGTTTTGCTCCAGTGGTATGTGTATGAACATACCTCCCAGGAGCACACTTGGCATTGGAGTTTGCAGCTTAGGATGCTCAGAGTAAATTTTCACAAGAGACTATGTACTTTGAAGGTAATTCAGAGGAGATTATTGCTGAGAATTGTGTTAATTTCTTTTTTAGATGGATGATTTTTTATATAACACTGATCTATTCCTTGCTCCTACCTCCTTATTCTGCATCTGCCAATCTCATCTGCTTGCTGGTAAGAAAAAAATCTGTTTTGGTAACAGCGGGAGTGTGATTCTCAGGCTCCTGTAAAGCATAACCTAAACTCAGCACCCTCATAAGCAGTATAAACAAAGTCATAAGTTTTTTCTGTGATCATTACTGTGTTCACATGACTGAGCAGTATGCTGTGTTTCTGGACCATCTTTAATACAATGTCTCAAACTACTTTTGCAGCAGTTACCAAATTATAATGTGTATGTGACCTAACAATTTTCAGTAGTCCCACTTAACTGAACAATAAACTTGACGTTTTTAAAGTTTACTTAGAGTATCTTTTATATTTTCATCATTTCTATTAAATTAATAAAATCCTGAATATTCTAACTTTCCAAAATGTTAAATTACCCTAGACAAATATCTTAAGAACTTTATATCAGAGTTTATATCTGTTTTCAGGAACAATAAAGAATCTGAATTTCAGTTGAGCAGAGCAGAGAATGGAAATAAAGCCAGACTGAATTTAAATATTACTAACATAGTGCATCTCTAAAAATTATCATCTTAAGTGGCCAGATATATTAGATGTTACCTATTTATGTGCATCCATTCCTTTAAAAAACAGCAACACAATAAACTATACTGTGCACTTGTTATTTGGTTCACATCCGGAGGGAGGCAACAGAGTAGGCATTCCCATCCCTTTTAGTCACTATAATGCTCGAGACATAATCCTTGATAGAAAAGGTGATATACATTCACTAGAACATAATGGCACAACTTTGATGAGAGTCTAAATTCAGAAAAGCAATGAACATCATGGTAGACTATTATCATAAACCATGTCACCATCTAGATTAAAACACTATGGTCTTGGTTTGGAAGAAATACAGGGAGGGCTGTGAGCAGCCTGGTTACCGGCCATGCCAGAAGCACTCAGAGGATCTGGAAAAGAAAGTCATGTTCAGCATGAGGCTGTACCTATTGCCAGTTTTCTGAAACTTCTGCTTTTTTTAGGTTAATTCCACATCATTTTTAAAAGACTTGTATGGAAATTGCTTACGGTTTTAACAGAGTAGTGCTTTCTCTGCTTGTCACTTATGAGATATACCAGTTGTGCTACACATAATGATAACAAAAATTATACTAAGTGTAAAACTCAGTGGATCTGTTTCTTAACCACCTTACTGCTTACGCAGTCATTCAAAGTCCAACCTAACACCTAGGTGAATTAACAGGGATCATGGTTCAGGTGAAATAATTACATAATTCCATGGACTGAATTTTTTTTCTTATCTTGCTTGGAGGTTTCTACATATGGCATTACTAGTGGATTAGATGAAACGGAGTAACATGGGCTCTAAAATAGAGCACTCTCTAGTGTGTGCCTGGGGTTGATTGTTATTATTATTTTCACATTCATACTTTGGAAAAGTTGCAAATTGCCTTGCAGGCAGGCAAGCTGACGGTTTGCTGTATTTCTACATAACTTTGAAATGCTCTTCGGTTGCATTCTGGAGTATACCATGCCAGTAGCTCCTTGGGAAACCTCCAGTGTATTGTGTCCCTCAGGATGTTTTTCAGCACATGCTTACCAAATGGATTCTCCTAGTGCTCTGTGAAACCTCCAAATGCCCTTGCAGTGACGGTATGTGATACAGAAGAATGTCATAGCCTTTCCCAGAAACCCCCTGATATCGGTTGCAACAATGCTGAGCCTGTTAGCAGCTGGAACTCAGCTGAACTCAGGCTGCATGCCATGAGCGAATTATCTAACATGACAGGTCCTTTGGGGAGCATTCCCAACAACAATGGGTGTATCTAAGTACTTTCTTTAATCTCTTTGTAAACCAGCCTATGTATATAGCTGGTTAATATACATATTATAGTATATCATGGATATAATTTGATTAAATATAAGTGACTTTTCTTTAACAAAAGCTAATTCAGCTTTAGTGACAGTGGCCTTCCATTTATATGTTGTGGAGAGCTCAGAGAGAATATTATCCCTCAAGAACTCCTAAACATAAGGATGAAGCTGAAACAAAGGTAATATTTCTGGTTTTGCCAAGAGTAACAGGAACATCTACAGTAGTAATGGAAGAAGCCAGTAAAAATAATCTGAGGCACAAATACATTTTGCAGATGCTGGAAACCTCAGCTGCATGCCAGTCTCTTTTTTTTTGCTCCTTGCAGTGCACTTCCTCTGGACTTTTGTCTCCAGGACTAGCTTCTCTTTAATCTCTAGTTAAAAATACCTTTCCAAATTTTAGGAGTAACTTAGACTATGAGTAAAGGATAAATCTTTATTTCAAAAACTTGGCTAAGGATTTGCTTCCACTTCAGAGCAGTTACAGGAAGGATGTGTTTAACCTGTTGCCTTCATCCTCATGAATTAGAGCAGAAACATCCAAACATGAAAGCACAGAAGCCTGCATAGATTGCCTTGTGGCCCCCGAGGAAGATCTTGCAGTCTGGATGCTCTTCCTGTATGCTAAAGCAGTGTGTGTCTGCCCAAGGGTATTGGAGAGGCATGAGGCTTGTTTCTGCCACTCCCTGATGTGGGCAGCTGCTGGGAAGAGCAGTGGTGACAGCATGGCTCTCCCCTCACCTCCCCTCCTCTTTTCTGCAGGCCACCTTAGCTTAGATTTGCTTTAATTGTAGGTACAACTAGTGTCTTAGAAACATGAGTAATCTGGTTGTCATGAAAGCAGTCATGTGGTCATGTGCTTGCTTACTCATTTTCAAAATGTTAATATTCCTCCTGAAGACAAAACTGTGATGGGAATAGTTGTATAGATTTTACTTGTAGACATGTAGCATTTACAGGTAAGGCTTTGGAAAAAAATAAAGTTCCCATTACTACATTTTCTATAGCTAGTTCTTTAGGTCAGATATGGGAAGATTGAAATATCCTTGCTTTAATTTCCTAGAACACTGAATTTCAGAGGTACTTATTTCCAGCCCTTGGGTATTGTGTCAAAGCTGAGTAGGAAAATTTTTCACAAGGACAATCAGCCATTGGAATAATCTCCCCAGGGAAGTGCTGGAATCCTCAACATTGGACCCATTTAAAATTCAACTGGACAAAGTTCTGGGCCATCTTATCTAGACCACACTTTTGCCAAGAAAGGCTGGAGTAGAGGATCATGGAAGTCCCTTCCAACCTGGTATTTTATGACTCTGAAGAAAGCCCCATGTGTATCTCAGCCAAATTGACAGTCATGGCCAGAGCTGCCTTCAGTCATTGGTCCTTCTATGCAGCCAACCCACCTGGGAGGTGTCTTCCAATGGAATTTGACATTTATGACTGTCCACATTGCAAAGAACATGAACAGCGTCTCGATGAAATAAGTGATACTGAGAACACACCGCAGTACCATGTCACTGGCCATTTTTTCCTAAATGGTCAGGAAGCTGACTTGACAAGTTCCAATGATGCTCTTGCTGTAAAGAGATGCTTTATTAAGGAGAAGGTAAATCAGAATCTTGCTAATTTCAGTGTTTGATTATGTTCAATTTCATACTTCTAAACTTTAAATCTAAAATAACAAACAGATTCAGGTCTATTAGTTCCTGAAAAGCACAGGCATATTGTGTATCAGATTACCAAAAATAATGGCATTTTTTGTCAGCATTAAAGACAAAAATGTGTTGGTTTGCCTATTTCTTTGGGCACTGTAGCACATGAAGTTGGCTTTCCTTGACTTACCCTTTTAAAATTTAAAAAAGCACACCTTTAATTCATATTTGCAATTACAATCTAGTACAAGTTATTACATTTGATAGCTAACCAAGCTAATAGCAAATCACAAGTGAATGCAGGTAGATTGTGGAATTTAAAATGGATGTTGACATGGGAGGAGTAGCATATATGATTTAGTAGCCATAAGAAAAGTAATATTATTTGCTTCTTCATTTGAGGTAATGGCCTGTTCAGTATGTCTTCCCAAAGCAGGAAAAGAAACCCTGAAAACACAAAAAAAACCCCCAGGGATTTGATACCAATATTAACTGGTGAAGATCATAGAATCATACAATGGTTTGGGTTAGAAGGGACCTTTAAAAGTCATCTAGTTCCAACACAGCTGGCATGTGCAGGAACATCTCCCCCTAGACCAGGTTGCTCCAAGCCCCATCCAACATGGCCTTGAATGTTTCCAGGGATGGGGCATCCACACCTTCTCTAGGCAACCTGTTACCATGTTTCACCACCCTCATTCTAAAAAATGTCTTCTGAATATCTAAGCTTAATCTACTCTCTTTCAGTTTAAAACCATTACCCCTTGTCCCGTTGCAACAGGTCCTGCTAAAAAGCCTGTCCCAATCTTTCTTACAGGTCCCCTTTAAGTACTGAAGAGACACAATAAGGTCTCCCTGGAGCCTTTTCTTCAGGCTGAAAAAGCCCTGCTCTCTCTGCTTTTCTTCATTTACAAGAGGTTTTCCAGACCGTGATCACCTTTGTGGCCCTCCTCAGGACTTGCTCCAACAGACTGTGTCCTAGTGCTGAGGACTCCAGAGCTGGATAGAGGATACTCCAGGTGGGGTCTCTAGAAAATGGAGTAGAGGGGCAGAATCACCTCCCTTGACCTGCTGATCACGCTTCTCTAGATGCAGCCTAGGATATGGTTGGCATTCTGGGATGCAAGTTCACATTGCCAGTTCATGTCCAGCTTTTCATCTGCCAGTACCACCAAGTCCTTCTCCACACATCAGCAAGTACACTTCAAATTTCATTATGGGCTATGTCTGGCTACATGACTTGTAAGTCATACAAAATCCTTTAAAATAAATGTCCTTGAGAGTTGTAAAAAAACCCAAAACCTGCATATTTTTAAGCAACCTTCCAGTGCCTTCTGTGAGACTTTATTACACTTTGGTAAAAAAACTGGTTTGTACTTTGGCTAACACAAATTTTCTTTTCATCACTCTTTGTTGTTTTTTGCAGTTCTTGTAAAGTGCCCTCTAATTAAAAATGATATTATTGTTGTGATTTGTCATAGTTTGGCTTTTTTTCACTAGAAGCTGGGAGGAAGCCATAGCCGCGATAGACAACTGAACGAGCCAATAGATTATTCAATACCATACCGTCGTTATGTCCGCTACATAAGGGCCTGGCAGTCTCAGGCAGCACATTCCAAGCCAGGTTGGTGCATTTGTTGCAGCTCCCACAGTCTGTACAGTTTATATAACTTGTTTTGTATATTGTTTCATCGCTGTTACCATTAGTACTGTTTTTACTTTTCCTTTTGCATTGTTGTATTACATTCTCCTTATCTCATCCCATGGAGTTTTCGTATTTTCCTCCCTCTTCTCCTTCCCATCCAGGGGTGTGGGGACAGTGTGTGAGTGGCCATGTGGTACTTAGGTCCTGGATGGGTCTACAACATGACATGATTGCAGTGCATTTTCTCGTCTTTCACTCCCTGAAGACTTTGCAGTTTTATGAAACTGAGACTTGCCTTACTCACAAGTCAAATTTCTGCTTTTATTCTTCATTTTATCCAAGTGATTAGTTCTCAGAATTAAGCATCAGTAGCTATCACAAACAGTAAACAATTGCTTCTGTGTGTTGATTACATCATAAAATTACTATTAACATAATTAGAGTGTTAAGCTCATATCTCTTGTGTAATTACGGGCTAGTATGCTGAATGGTAGCATTTAAAAATCTGAGTGTTCAGGCCTAATTGATTGATCACAGATGTCTTACCTATTAAGAAAATGCAACAGTGTTGTATTAAAAACAAGTTTCTTGCTAAACACACTTGCAATTTTCATGTTGAGAAAATGTTTCCTTTTTCTTTTCATATATAACTGTCTTTTGTGACAAATGATAATACAATTGTTATCAATCAACTCTAGGACATCCATGAAATTGTGAATACACAACAAAGCTTCCTCAGGATTTGTCTGTAGAGGAGCATTTGGAAATGCAATTAAATTTTTGGTCAGAAAAAGACCTTTTCACGTGGACAACTTCCATGGCCTGTATTTATTCTCTTTAATTTATTTTTAATTCATTTTATCATATTTTATTTTTTCCTCAGGACACATGTTATATATCCAAGTCGAATGACATTCTGCTTCTTATTCCACACATTTCTTCAATTGCTATCAGTATGATGATTTTACCAAAGATTTGTGAGAACAGATAGAATAGTTAGCATTAGCTTTTCAACAGTTCACAAATGAAAAACCTTTCTTCGGGTGGCTGGCAATTTTGTCCCTGTGTGCCTTTCTAGCCCTGGCACTTCTCCCGCTGGAAAACAACGAAGAGGATAACCTGACTCTCTCTGTATCAGCAATTTGTTCAGACAGAAAGGGAATATTTCTACAGCTGTTTACCTAATAAGGACTGTATTTCCATGTCTGAATATGTTGGTTTGATATTATGCCCGCAATTAGAAGTGTTAGTCTACATCTCAAAATATCCCATGATAATCTCAGAGAGCAGAATTCAAGAAGAAGATTAAGAAAATTTGATGTTTATAGGCAAATAGGAAAAGAATCTGTTTGGTTTATCTCACTTGCGAGCTGATGATAGTGAGAGGTAAATTGACTTTTACAGCTCCAAAATTGAAAGTGGGTGAAAACAAGGTTTACTTCATTCTGATTAGTACTTTCCTGAAGCCTATTCTCATTGAGCACCTGCATTAGCATTCTACCTGGGTCAGGATTACTCTTCCAAAGTGTTCCTCCAATGCTCCCTGTTTATTATACTTTGATGCACATCACAGAGATGGCTCAGATCACTCGATCTGAATTCCCTTAGGATATAAATGATCTTCAGTGAGTTCGCCAAGAGTTCACCTAATGCACCTCACATGCAAGTGCAAGGTCAGTCCATGGAACCAGAAAAGACTCGGCCTGAAAACTCCCTCTGCTTGTCCACATGTGTACTGTGGGCATGGGATGCTCAGCACTGATTGGTTTGCTCTCCAGGTCTTCTCCCATTGCTACACCTGACTGGGGAACAGAGACATAATCACTCCTTTTCCTTCTTTGTGCTTACAAAATAAAATTGTTATGAAATGGAAATTAAATTGCCTGCAAACATAACTCCAGAAATCATCAGTGTCAATCATTCTACACTAATATACACATAATGAAATGCAAATGTCTGTTCATAAAATCAGTGTGACTGAGCATTGTTTAGTATCTGTTGGACTAGTATTTTTGAAAGATCAGGGTTATAGATTATATATGCCTGTATTATTATGTTTATTACATGATATATATATTTTATATTTATATATATATAAAACATTTCACTTAAGAATACAAGATTACACATTTTGGGAGGAGAAAAACCATCGTTACCACAAACTGCATTACCCCAGTCAAAATTGTTTTACAATTGACTTTTTTTAGAAAATAATTTCAAATTCAGAAAGTTGAGTAGGTTTATCATACAGCAACAGGAACATACTGACCTCATCTGAAATGGATACAGCCTCATGGGAGTAATTTTGATGCAGGTTGTATAAAAATGTCAGACAAAATTATTTTCTAGAGACAGTATGCCCCATCAACCCTCATATATTGTTTTCAAAAATGCTTGCGTGCACTTGTAAGATGATGAATGCAGAAATAATGTGAGAGGGGAATGAAGCATTCTGCAAAAGATCTAACTGGCTCTCTACATTAAAGATCAAAACAATGTGTCCTGTTACTCAGAAGTTTTTTGTTGATTTTGTTTTGTTTTTAATTTGGAAACTATCCAAATGTCCCAGATGGGTTTATGATCTCTTTGAACTTGTTAGTAGGCTAATATTGGAGTCATCGCAACTGAAATATTATGGTTCAATTCCAACAATCAAACAATTAATTACTGATAAAAACATACACACAGTCTTCCCTATTCTGTTATTACTTTAAACAAACTTGGGAGAGTGTAATCCATCCAAACACAATGCAATATCCAAAACAGGAGGAATTAATCCCATTCCAAGAATGCCTATCTCTCTCTTCTATTTGAAAAGGGAGCATAACATGTTATGTATGCTGAATAGCTAGATAGTCATAGTTCAGTAAGAAAATTGCCATTCTCCGTGTCTACTTAAAATTTTTATGGCAGGTGAGAAAATTCCCTTTAAAATCTCTCTGTCAGTGCTAACTTCTGCTTTCAAGTCCTAACTCTTTCCTTCTTTTTCACTTATTACAGGGATGTACTTATGTGGTATCCCTCCATTGGCTTGAATGGGCATATTTCTGTCCTCCAGTAAATGCTGTTCGTCATTAACCATAGGCTTTTCCTCCTTTTCAGACTCATCCCTGTCATTTACAGCTAGAATGAACCCCAACCTCATTAACTAAACACCATTATTAATGTGTCATAATTTGACTGAGCTGCTTGCCAAAGCCCACATCCATTGCTCTCTGATGTTCAGATGAGACCAGTTAGTGAAGAACCAGGGTCTTCTGGGCCACTAGTGGGCCATCAAGTAGCAGTATCTTTTACAGTATTAGAATCCCCAGAACATTGCATTACCTTAATTGTGCTACTAACCCCCTTGCAATGCTGCAGGTACTAGAATTAAAGTGAAAAGTTAAAATCAGTGTAATGACTGCTGCCTTGGGTACCATACTAAATCTCATTGGCTCACCTGGAATGTTAAACATGAGATTACCCTGTGTGTTTATCATTTCACCACGGAGAGGAATGAAAGTTTTCTGTGCTGCCTCAATACAAACATATGTTCTCACTCATCACAGAGTCAAAGGCAGAAAATTCCAGTTGAATTTTTCTGATTTTGAAGTATGGTTTCAGATACTCAGTGTATCTAAAAGGCAGTACATTCTTCTCAAAATTATATCATGTTATCTCTCAATATAGATATCTTCTTTTATTTTGATGGTTCATTTTAATGACTTGCTCCAGCAGATCTATGTCCTTCTAGTGCTGAGGACTCCAGAGCTGGATAGAGAATACTCCAGGTGGGGTCTCTAGAAAATGGAGTAGAGGGGCAGAATCACCTCCCTTGACCTTCTGGCAACATTCAGTTTACCTCTCTTTAAAACAAGTGTTTAAAACCATTTTGCAAAGTGTTTAGGACCTTTTATTTTCCTTTTATATGACTTGACAGATTAATTCCAATCCTTTCAACTGCTCTATGGCTACATATTATAAACTTATGCCAAAGAAAAAGTAAAAATTTCTAGTATTTTAGCAGTATTTGGTTTATTTTTTTAAAGTAAACATTCATTTTGAAAGAAAAGAAAAAACAGAGAGTAATAGTTTGTTATATTTCCAATAGTATTAATCATTTATTCTTCTCATTTTTTACCTCACTTTCACAAAAAAATAACATTAGGAAATAACTCTTCTTCCAAAACCATATATATATAAGGCAACTGAGTACCACACATGTAGCAATTTAGTTTGAATAGATACACTATGGTTATAAAGTAACCTATTCTTAAGTTACTTGCAAATATGTTCACCACTTCTGTGTCATGGGGTTGTTTATAGTTTGGGTGAGGTTTAGGAGGGGTGGGTTGTGTGGTTTGTGTTTTATCTTTCCCCAAAATCTGCTCCAGAACCCCCTAGAAGTTTAGGCTTTACAATAGAAAAGTATTTCAGGGCAATCTCAGCTACATCTGAAATAATAAGTCCTGATGTGCCTCAGCTGCAGAAAGCTTTGTGCCCAGACAGAGCTGTCCACTCCTTTGACTTTCAGAAGGCTTATTAGCTAGAATTCAGTGCTGTACCTGAGCAGGATAAACCTGGGTTTGCTACACTATGCATGAGCTAGGCAACATTTCCAGCTCCAAAGTGAAGGGTATTCACGGTAATCTGATCTTTATGTATTGCAATAGTCTAGAAGTAAGATTATGGAATCGGTTTCAGGGCATGGCTATTATCAGAATTTTTCCAACACCCGGACTATCACACCTTTTTTTTTTTTTTTTTTCTTTAATGGAGATTCATCTTTATAGTTATCCTATCAAGTATCCCACAGCCCAAGGGATAATTACATACAGAACAAACAACAAGCCTATCTTCTCAGATTCCTCTCCAGCCTGCTGGCCTCAGTTCTTTAGTCCAGATACAGAGATTTCTAATTACAAACTTAACACAGCAGAGCAGCAATTCTTGTTAGTCCCTGCACTAAGTGTGACCTGTTAAAGATATCATCTTAGCCCTGATATTCTTGCAAATTCAATCAATAAACCTAGCTCTGCTGTTTCAAATGCCTACTCTAACACAATCAGTAACACACAAGTGCAATGACCTTCCTGTGTTCCCATATCAATCAAAAGCCAAACACCACTACTGCCACTGACCTTCATCTTAGCTCTACATGCTTTGTAGGATCTGTCAGTGACCCACAATGGTCAGACTTGATGCTAATCCTAAATGAAATTCCAGCATTAGTATAAGAACATAACATTATAACGATCTTGATTAACCCAAGCAGTAATCACAAACATATAGCTCACCTTTATTCAGTGCTTTCCAGTCTTACTCTTCTTCAAGGGGCAGTTATCTGGATATTAAGACCAAATTGTGGCTTTTGTACCTGACGCTAGCCTATTCTCATATAGTCAAGCAACTACGCTAACCCCTTGTTAAATGCAGCCTGTTTTCCCAGAGACTGATATTAAGTCTGACTCAAATGTAACCCCGTCTTCAACAAAGTCAGCCAGCAACTCTCCTTTTGGTATAAATCATAACACATTTACTTCTGTAGGCATTCACTTCTGTTTAGCCCAACAGAGTACAATAATATAATATAATTTTTGTTCCCCCTTGTCCTAAAGCCAAATGCCAAAACTACATTTAATATAACAGTTTATCAACTCATCTAACCCAGACCTTATCACAAAATATTTCTAAAAGGATCAGCTGTGTGCCATGCAGAATTCACACTTACATTAATTCTCCTACCTCAGCTGCCACAAACCCTGACTATAAGCCTAAGCATAGCCTTAACACAATAAAGCACTCAGTCCTCAGTCCCAGAATCAATTATAAGATGAACCTGGAAGTAATAATCCAGGAGTTAACCTAGTTCTTCAGCCTGTTATCCTTAATTCTAACCCTGGATTAAAAAAAATCCCTCCCTGTATCCTACAGGCTAGCCCTGCTTCGTCTTCCAGGGATGACCTGGAAGTCCTCAGCTAGCCCAGGATTAACCTTCCCTGCTCCAGGATTGCTCATCAAAGTTAGACATGCAGCATTTATAGGCAGAAGCACAGGATTTTTCCACATCTAAACCTAGTCATAATGAAAACTACTGTAATCCATTCTCCTCCTGAATTCTGTGTAAGGTATATGTCCCTGTCAGCAACAACCATTATTGATCTTAGCAGGACCAAAATATACAGCTGGCTCACTGTTCTAAATCTTATTGCAACTCTAACAGTGGTAGCAGGTATCTCCTGCCAGCTCCTGGCCTGACAAAATGTACTCGGGTGTTCTCCAAGTAGTTATTCACAGTACTAACATGAGTGGCTTAATGTTAATTCTTGAGCCAGTGACTTATGCCACTGTATACTGTCACAGATAGATTAAGACCAGAGTTGAGGGACAGGAGAGCAAGAAGGCACTGGGAGATTTATTGCTCACTCCTGTGAGGCTGGGCGAGGTGTTTTTCGCAAGTGAATATTTTAAGACATAGTGAAGGAATTGATGGGTGGTGGCACTGTAATTTCATTAGGGTTAAGACTATAAGTAACAGGATTTAAAGAACCAAGTATTTCTATATCATGCCAGACTTACAGAGTCAGGATGTAATTTTTTATCCTCACAGCATCAGTCCCTTTCCCCAGCTTTTGCAGACTTCAGTGGGAAAAGCAGCTTCTGCTCCAATGAGGGCCATCAGTCATGAACACCAGTCTTAATCATGAACTCTAACATTGATTCTGCCTGATGAAATCCTAGCATTAGCATTAGTATCTCCAGTTCCCTATCTGTCCTCAGACTTCTTGTTGGCCACAGCCCTCAGCTAGTCCAGGGGCAGTCACACAAGCATTATAGAATTAGACATGTTACCAGAATCAGAAGCATGTGCTTTCAATTTTTCAATTTCAGAAGACACACAGGTAGCATTCATAAAGGAAGGAGCCAAGTGTATTTCATATAGGTAATAGTCCAGTTTATTTGATGAATAAAGAGTAGTGCCTGGATTGTCAAAGCACAGCCTCTCAAATAATCCCAGACCTCAATGAATCATTCCTCTAGTCAAATAGCTATCTCCTCCTTGGTTCCTATGAAAGTTTAACCAATGTTGGACCCTGTTGATGCTTTGTATATAAGGGCATAATTCTTACTCCTTAGCAAGCCACAGCACTGCTAGTTAGAAAAGCTGTTCAAACTTTTCCCTACTAGTTTTCCATTTATATCACTTTGACAATTTATATAAATGGCTAAAGAACAGCAAACAAACAACAATCCCTCCCCAAAATGAAAGAAAGCTTACTTTTTTTTTTTCTATTTGACAAGCAAACAAAACCAATCATTTACACAACTTTCCAATTTACACATGATTATATGTTTATATCTGTTCATCTTCTGAGCCATCACTAAGATAGCTTCTGATGCTGATTAGATTGAAGGTTAGGGTCTTCATGTATTAAACTTCATTCCCTTTGAACCCCTTCTATCATAAACGGTAAAGCAAAATTGAGTTCTAACTCAAGTCTTGCCAGTCACAACAATAAATACTTGTCTGATCTCACCACATGCTCATCTGCTTGCCAAAGCAGGAAGGAAGAGTGTCCATAAATGTGAAAAACAATTACTGGTTTGAGACGTGCAATTGTTTCTGGGTAAGGATTAGGCTAGGTTTCTATTTTAGGAGGTTTTAGGTCATTGGGCTACATTAAATATTGCAGTTAGGTTTGTGTCTTGAATATCATCCAGACAAAAGAAGAATAATGAATAAACTGGGTCATGCAAGGCTGATGAGAAGGCTGTGGCAGAGAGGAATAAATATCAGTATTGTCTGGAGCAGGAAGGGTCCACTTGTCAACGATGCATATCAAAGTTAGAGTTTGAGACAGTAATGTCTAAAGAAATAGTTTTACTGCCTAAATAATCTTATACCCTCATGGCTAAGATGATGAAAATTTACAGAAAATCTTAATGCAGGAAGGAATGAGGAAGATGCAGCTCAACTTCAGTTTAGGGTTCACAACAGAAAAGACTGAATAGCTAGGATTATTGCTATGGTCAAACAAGGCTTTACATTTAGTAACAAGGAATATGAAAATCTCTGGTCTAAGGGCAGAGAAGAAAGTTTTTGCATCTTGATAGAAGCAACGTTCAAGGCTTGCAGGGTTGGACTGAGCTGCATTGGTGTAGCTGCAGCGTGAATGGTAGTCCTGAACAAGAAAAGATTGTTGGAGTACAAATAAGCAAAGGATGGTTCTTGGCATTCAGAGGTATTTTACAATTCAGGAGTTAGGTTTCTATCTGTATCCTTCCAAATTTGGGGACTTAAGAGTCTAGGTGCCAGCAAGAGCTGAGATTATGATTTATGGTTCTATCTTGTGTTGGTGCAACTAGGCTATGATATTGGAGTAACATGGTTCAGGTCTTAGGCTGATAGCAGCAGCTGATCAGGTACCTTAATTTCTAGAACCTCTCAAGGTTCTAGGATCAGGGACATCAGCAGAAACAAGTAATTTAAAATCAGTTCTGATTGTCAAGGATATGCTAGTAACCTATGGAAAGTTGTAGACCAATTATGTTTAAAGTTGCATTATGGATGAGGCTCAGGATAAAGAAAAGAGATTTTGGTCTTCTGTTGGAAAGTGCAAGGACCTGAGGGCTCACATGAAGCCTGTAGTTGGAAAGTGTAAAAAGTTGTGGTGCAGTTCTGACAGCAGGTAGGATTTTCTGAACCGCTGGAAGCAATTGAGTTTCGTGGTAATGTTGGTATTACATATAGAGCTAGGACTCAGCAAAATGTGAAATAGTGGGTTTCTTGCCCAAATACCACAGGACAAGATTAGGGGTTTGTAAAGATGTATTAGCATTAACTAAGGGGATAATGAGGTCCTCTGCTATAATGGTAATTTGGCTTTAGTATGGATTGCTGTCAGGCTTGAAGCCAGAAGTGCCTAGATGGATAATACTCTGAATTCCAATACTAGAATGAGGATTAGTGGCAACAAGAATGTTTAAGGGAGGGACACAGGGGTTGCAAGGCTATGGGAGTAAATTAAGCATTAGTGATTCCTCTTGGGGGAGCAGGGACTGCTGGGTTATGTTCATTGTCACTGCTGACTGGGTGAGGGCAACTGTCAGTAAGTTGAATACTTTGTTGTCATTCCAGGGTAATAGTGGTCGCTGTGCTGCATGAGCACCGTGTGTTTGCATGTGTTTGTGTATGTAACGATGTATATGTGTGTAGAATATATGCATAGATATACACGTATGTATGTATTCATGTAGTTAAACATTGACTTAGGACTGAATCTAAGTTAAGTGTCAGAAACAATTTCATACTGAAGGAGCTGAATAAGTGATTCTTGTATCTGTACTTCCTTAAATTCTTGAAGAAAGTAGTGGTTTTGAGGTAGGATATGTTATCAAATATGGAAGTAGGACTCGAGCTGGCAGCCTTTACAGAACATGGACTAGTTACCGAATTCTGAAAGTCATGCCATGTCTCTGAGACACAAACAGATTACATACACTTCAGAAGCCAAAGAGGGGTCACCTGGCTCTGATACATGTACGGCACACAGCTGTAAACATGTATATACAGCTGTAGGTAGAGTACAATTCAGCACCACCATTAGCCATAGATAGAGACTTCTGTTCACTGCAGAAGAGAACCACACAGCTCAATGAAACAGTGAATGCAAGCACCAACTTTGATCCTATCCTGCACACTGCATCCTCCTGAAACAGATTTCTTCCCTTAACCTGCATCTAATGCAAATCTTGTCTTTAACCTCAATTTAAACCAGTGATGACCAATAAAATTGTTACCACTCCAGCTCAGTAGGACACTTCTCTTGAGCAGTATTTGCATGGATGCTGACATCAGTGTCTGAGCACTGTCTGCTGTGTATTGCTCTACTTAGCACTAGCTCCTAGGAGGTGAGAAGGGAGCAGAATACAAATGATTCTAAATGCCTTGCTGGTGAGGCTCAGCTGCACCCCTATCTAAAATCATGTTAGAAAAGGCTTCAAACTGTTTTTCTTTCAGTCTAGTATAAGTCATCCAAGCAGGAAATAGTAGAAAGATTTTGATTACTGCAGTAGTCCATTTATTGACTTGTTTATTGTTTCCTGTTTTCAACACACATTACATGAATACAGGCAAAAAAGAGAAGTATTTAGGTTAATTATTTCAGTGAACACATCAATTTTTGGTCTCTGATATATAAAAAGTAAGGCAGGGTAAAAGAGAGTTTTCAAATAATCAATTCAAGGTTTTAATTTTTTTCTTACAAAAATGAGCATCAGATAGAAACAAGTAATTACTTCATTGGTTACACTGTTCCTTCTTGTTAACATATAAAAACAATTATGAAAAATGAAGATACTTTAGTATAATTACTACATTGATTCAATTTTTCTTGTTCTTTGTATTTAAAAAGAGTATGACAGATAAGTTGCTACTATAATCAGTTTTAAGTGTAATCTGTGCTGGTAAATGAGGTCAGACTAATGGTCTTCATAATTGAAGTTTTCTGAAGTAGTGCTAGTTGGAAAATTGGACCTATTACTTCCTCTACAGAAACTTTTGATTTTTTTTTAATGTAAATTGAGTTCCTTCATTTAGTAAATCTGTTTAGAAATGTCACCATGATTCCCTGTAAGACTGAAAACATAGATGCCATTTTACTACATTCTCCTATTACCTGGGTCTAGCACTCTGTCTATATATTTAAACATATACCCTACCAATTTTCTCATTATTCTCATGATTATTAAACAAAATATTGCCTAATTTAATCTGGTGAAATATATGATATTTGGTAAGAAAGAGTGTCTCCAAACAGGGCATATAATTTCTTAGTCTCAAAGCTGGAGTTAAAAATATGTTAGTGTAAGTGAAATGGAAACCAAAGTGTTCATAGGATCACAGAAGCCGAATGGAAAAAAGCTTTTGAAGTGAATTAGTGTTATTACCTTTGACGCTTTCTTTGGGAAACTATATACCAATCTAATAAATGTACTTGTGAAAAAAGTTCTCAGGTTCTGACTGAAAACTTATTTCCGTTAAAGTCAGTGCATAAACTCCCATAGGCTGCAAAGCAGCCAAGACTTCAGCTCTTCTTACATGACTAAGTCAGACGCATGCATGGAGGCAGAGGGCCTCTGCTTGAGTAAAAGCACCACAATGGACTGGGTTCCTAAACTCATAATTTCTCTGCCCATCTCCACTTCTACTCTCTCTACCTCAAAATATATGCACTTCTCCTTACATAGCAAGACAGGGCCAACATAAGCTCATAGACTGAAACCAGATTCAAGAGGAAGAATGAGGTATCCACTTTTCAAAATCTCTAGCTGCCTTGGCTAGCTCTTCTTGTTCCTTTTCCTACTGTGGCAAGAGGGCCTCAATACACAGACACCTGACCCAGAGCTGTGGTCCCTAATGGAAACCTACATCTCTCATGGGAACTTTCTTCTGTTTCCTTTTTTTAATTTTATTTTTTTCTAGTTACGTTTTGTTCAAGTGCCTATTATCAACTGAGCTTAAGAAACTATTGCTTTTAGTATTTTAGACTATTTCATTCTTTTAGGAGAAGGAAAAAGATTTACAGCACTCTAAATCTTACATTCTGTCATAATTTTGGAGCTGTGAAATAAAATCCATTACTTTTGGTTAGGTTAGTTTGTAGTTGGGAAGTGTTAATCAGAAAAAGCAATGCAACTATAGAAGCCCTTTCATTACATGTAAGCACTTTCATCATTAAATGTGGACTCTAATTCTATTTAAGTAAAAGACATTTTGGCAGCAGTACCCACGTATTGAAAAGAATCCATCATCCCCTATAGTACTTTATGGCATAAGGAAGGATTTCACAGATAAATTGTTCAGCTGAAATTTACAGTTCTACAGCGGAAAAGTTCAGGGTTACAACAAAATATTGCCAGTCTCAGATCTAGTTCCTACTTTTACATTTCTCAGTAGGAATGCAGTTTTCCTCTAAGAATCGAAAGTTCTTTTGTGGATATGTTGCCGACCGATTTCGGCAAGCCTCGTTCTGAAGCTGGGCGGGCCAGGGGCTATCCGCACCCCTGGGCCATAGAGCACAGACACCAATATGAGGATGCAGCAAATGCCGTTTATTCAAGTGTGCAGTCGCCTTATATACTTGTCTTGTCTTGTCTGCATTCCCGTGATAAGCAAGCTAGCCTCCCACTTCTATGCCCCGTCTATCTTTCCGTAACAACCCGAGATCTTCCGAGCGCCGATCCCTACAGGGATACACGATGTCATCTGAGTATACAGATATAATTGAACAAATGCTATCAAGAAATGGACATAAGTTATCCTTAGTTGGACAAAAGTGGCCACAGTCCTATTTCAAACCCTTACAGGCATTTGTCATGTGGAACAGACCACCCAAAAGTACAACCCAGGAAAGTGAGCCCTGGACTACACCTGCTCAGGTCTGACTGTCCAGATTAATCCAATATGAGCTGAAAAAACTGTGAAACAATGGATGAATTTTTTGAGTAACTGCCCCTAAGTTCACACTTCTGTTATACTCTTGGGAAGGCGACTAGAAGACATGAAATGCCAGTGACAGACCCTAACTGGCCTTAAACATAAAGTCAAAGACATTGCCCTGGGGTTAAGTGATGAGCAAGGTTATTTGCAGCCTGTGTAGACAACCTAATTCAGAGGTGATAAAGACTTAAAGCTGTGGTCCCCAGAGGGGGAAGGCACCCAGGGATGGATGAGCTCTCCCTGGTATCCAGATTCCCCTAGGCTTGTCTAAACCTGTAGCAGCTTAATAACAATAATACAATGCTTTAATGTTTATATAGTGTTTTCTATTTCTTCCACAATTTTTCTCTTAGTTTTCAAGGTCACCTTGTGAAACACTTAAAAGAAAAAAAGGGTTCAAATAATTACAAAATAACAAAGGATAAAGAAAAAAAAAAAGGAGCTAAGCAGCTCAACTCAAAGCTTTATTAAATTTTAGACATAAAAAGGTATCAATTACACTCACATGAATGGTAAAATATTTTCTCAACTCATCTATTTTTTCAGTGCTGAGGAAAAGTGACAGAAAAATCTCTCATAAACATCAAGAAAGAGAAAAAAAATTTGAACTTAATACAGCCTAATGCGTTAACAAATTGCATATGAAGAAAATACAAGCCCTGGGTCCCTTCTAGAGTTCCTGCAAACATTTGTACACAAAGTTTTTAGAAGTGTTTTGTTTGTGAAACTAATTCTACTTCCATTAGTGTCAATATACACGATCTCATGGTGTATCCTGAAAAGTTACATAATGACTTTTGAAATTTTGACATTAAGATAGATATTTACATTTAATTCTTTCAGGGGGAAAAAAACACAATCACCTTTATTAAGTAGTTCTTGATTTCATGTAATCCATATGTATATATGTGTATATACACACATATTTCAGTTAACGCTATGTCAGATCATGGCAATGTGCAAATGAGGAGGCTATGAAATGAAGGTTATTAAAAATAAAATATGCCAGTCCCATCTGGACAGATTTGAAAGATGATAATTAAAAGGCACAATGCAGGAATCATTTTGTTTAATAAACACTTCTTGGGATTTGAATGAATAGAAGTAATTGAAATCCCTTTGTTAAAAAGAAAAAAATATGATAAGAAAAAATATTGCACGTACATAGATTATTTGCATTGAGGCACATACCATTATCTATGTCTCGAGTCTTCACTCCTATACTCTGCAAACATGAAGAAAGAAAGAACAAAAAATAGAGGTGAGCATAGATGTAAATGCTTAGATTATATCAATTATTGTTGCTTTCCTAATACCAGTCTTAATCAATGATCATGATGAGGAGATTGGGAGCACCCTCAGTAAGTTTGCAGATGACACCAAGTTAGGTGGGTGTGTTGACCTTCTTAAGGGTAGGAAGGCTCTTCAGAGGGACCTGGACAGGCTGGATCGATGGGCTGAGGGCAATCGTATGGGCTTCAACGAGGCCAAGTGCTGAGTCTTGCACTTGGGCCACAATGACCCCAGGCAATGCTATAGGCTTGGGAAGCAGTGGCTGGAAAGCTGCTCAGCAGAGAGGGACCTGGGGATGCTGATAGACTGACAGCTGAACATGAGCCATTAGCGTGCCTAGGTAGCCAAGATAGCCAATGGCACCCTGGCCTGTATAAGTAACAGCATGGCCAGTAGGACCAGGGAAGTGATTTTACCCCTATACTTGGGGCTGTTGAGGCCACATCTCAAGTACTGTGTTCAGTTTGGGGCCCCTCACCACAAGAAGGACATTGAGGCACTAGAGTGTGTCCAAAGAAGGACAACAAAGCTGGTAAAGGGTCTAGAGCACATTTTATGAGGAGCGGCTTAGAGAACTGAGGTTGTTTATCCTAGAGAAAAGGAGGCTGAGGGGAGACCTTATCATTCTCTATAACTACCTGAAAGAAGAGGTTGTAGAGAGGTGGGGATTGGTCTGTTTAACCAAGTAACAAGTGATAAGACAAGAGGAAATGGCCACAAGTTGTGCCAAGGGAAGTTTAGATTGGATATTAGGAAGAATTTCTTTACTGAAAGGGTTATCAGGCACTGGAACAGGTTGCCCAGGGCAGTGGTGTAGTCACCCTTCCTGGAGGTATTTAAGAGTCATGTAGACACAGGGATATGGTTTAGTAGAAGACTTGTCAGTGTTAGGTTAATGATTTGACTCGATGATCTTAAAGGTCTTTTCCAATCTAGGCAATTCTGTGAATAGTATTTTCAGTTCTAGCATTCTGCCTTATGTTATAGCACATACAAAGAAGCAAGAGAAAAGAAATAAAAATTGAATTCTTTGTGAAGGACTTCAGTGACCAAGTCTGTTTAATGTCCTTATGAGACAAAGGCTATACATGCAAGGCATATGTAATGACAGAGAAATAAAATAGCAGATGTCATTGCAACTTTATGTGTTTTGTAAAACAGAGTAAGTGGTGACAAAAAAATCAAAAGGTATTAAATAAAACTTGGATACAGTGTTCAGAGTTTCTTTCTTGAGGAAAAGGCAATTATTGGGACGCAAAGTTCAAAAATTTGGCATACAAGAAACTCTGAGTTTTACGTGGATAATAATAGTATCCATACTGTGTCAGTCAGGAAAAAGTGTCAAGCGTCAAACTTTCATCCTTCATGTCATAAGCTAAAGAGAAAAATAATCCATAGCAATTTCTGTTGCTAAGAAGAATTTAGCCGACTGAATCCCAACAGAACACAAAATAGTCAAGGTCTACACTGATAAATACTGCTTCATGAGAGATGAGGATCTGTAGGGTGAGCCAGCTGGTGCTAAGGGCACACATCTGGAGAGTGGGGAGATGAAAATCCTAGCTGCTTTTCCCTGAAGTGTAGGAAAATCCTTGATAGTGGAAATTTTCTTCCTATCATTATTCTTGCTTGCTTGTATGACCTAAACTTATCCCTGAAAAACACAAATTGCATCATGTGTTCTGGCGCAGCATGTTCATGGTGAGACTCTGCTACGATGTGTAGACAGAGGACATGCTGTCAAGGCCAGAACTGCTGCTAAGTGCTGGTTGCTTTACTTCAGCAGGCAAGAGCAATGCAAGCAGCATATTCTGCCATTTATGACCCTCACCAAAATTATTATTGACCACACTGAAGCATACTTGAACTATCTTAAAAGAAAGCACTTGGATTTCCCACTATGGATAAAGCACCAGCTCTGATGCTTTTAGAGGAATTAATGAAACCCCTAAATCTCAGAGCAGTTTCTTGATAGACTAAATGAATAGCTGTCAGCACAACTGGCACTAATTGGCATGCTTTCAGGTACCCTGGAGGGGAAAGCTCCAAGTGGATTGTAATCTCCCTTCTTTGATTTATAAATGTTCAGAGTCAGACTGACACTTCATTTCTGGGGCAGTACACTGATATTTGTACTTTTGTTTCTGTGCTGTTCCTTGTTCTGTGAACATGCAGAGACCATAATGTCTCCAAAAAGTCAATTTAGTGTTCTGCTAGAATGCCCTGTGGAAGGGTTTTAACACAAATGATTGTGTGGGCAGGAAGGAAAAGGAAAAGCCTTCAAGTTATAAAAAACTAACTTGCATATGGTGATTACAACCTTGATTTCATCAATCGCCTAACTATTGTGGTAATTTAAATAAATCTTGACGTCATTAATTCTGCCCAGAGAAATTCTCATGAGGTCTCTGGCTTGTAAAGCTTTGTCACAGTCAGAAGTGCCTTGAGAGTTAAATTTATTGCAGGTTGCATATATGACATTTTTCATCGAAGGTTATTTATGTCAATAAAATTTCTTGTTGTGTACATATAGCTTTTGAAGACTAACATCATTCTCCACAGAATCACAGAATAGT
>VZZY01004040.1:5004-24442 GCA_013400335.1 Eurystomus gularis | reverse complement strand
TTTATATTCTATTTTATATTACTAATAATTCAAAATATCAAAGCCAAAAAACTTGGTTTCTTCCACTTCACCCCATAAACAGAGTAAAAAGCAAGTTTAGGAACAAATTAGGCTTGGGTTTACTTGGAAATGTCTGTAAATCAAAATAAATACATTCATGACTGTTGACTATAACTTGCATACTAAGAGTGTGATGGGTTAACTTTGGCTGAGCGCTAGGTGCCCACCAAGCCACTCTATCACCCCCCCTTNTTGGCTGAGCGCTAGGTGCCCACCAAGCCACTCTATCACCCCCCCTTTTCCCCTCTCCCTCCACAACAGAGCAAAAAAAAAGGGAGGAAAATAAGATGAGAAACAAAGCAGTTTAATAATAACAGAATCAAAGCCAAGCAAATACTCATGCGGAAGCGAAGGAAAACAAAGTTTTATTCTCTACTTCTCATCAGTAGGTGATGTTTGGCCACTCCCTGGCAAGAAGGGCTCCAAGACACATAGTGGTTGCTCTGGAGGACAACGGAACAGCTCCCCCTTTCCTCCTCATTTTCCATAGCTTTATAGCTGAGCTGACGTCATATGGTATGGAATATCCCTTGGGTCAGCTTGGGTCAGCTGTCCTGGTTGTGTCCCCTCCCAAGATCTTGCCCACCCCATCCCACTGCGAGTGAAATGTTGGGAGGAACCTTGGTGCTGTGCGAGCACTGCTCAGCAGTAGTCACAACACGGATGTGTTATCAACACCCTTCTAGCTTCCAACACAAACCACTGCACCATGAGTGCAGCTATGTGGAAAATCAGCTCAGCCAGACCCACTACAGAGAGTAAGGGTGGATTTCTGTGGATCAGCTGCCTTTAGTCAAGATATCTGAAAGGGCTTGTATTTTCTAGGGATTCATGGTCTTGAATCATCTTCTAAAGCTGGAGTATAGTCACTCACATTCAAAGACCAAGCATTAATATCTTTCTATTTTTAAATGTCTGCATGAGACTTCATCTTTCCACCAGCAGTCAATGTTTATCATGGCTGGGACAGGTACTTGAGAGAGAACCAATTCACTGCCTCTTTTAGACATTGATGTAAATTCTTCAGTCTCCTTCAAAACAACTACATCCTACATGCTGTAAAATACTACGGGGTACAGTTGTCCTCAATGTACCCATTATGACTCTTCCACTTAAAAAAAAAAGACATGAAGGAGAGAGAATGGGGTTAAAGCACTGACTGTGACTGGAGATTAGATCCGCTTTGGAAGGAAAAATTTTGAGTGGCTGTTCTTGCTCGAGGCATTGCAGTTGAATTTTACATTATAACCTTCAGGAAAAAAAAAACAAACTTGGCCCACTCTCATAAATGGTTACTATAACTATAAAAGTTATGCATAAAATAATACTTTTTTTTTTTTTCTCTCTTATTTGGTAGATCTCCATTCTTTGCACAGCAGCTGTAATTTTCATTATATCACTTTCTCTCCACCATAATGCAGTGATTAAGGTGGTGTCTATAATGATACAACGTTAAAAATCCTCATGACAAAGGAAATTAATCCTCTTTCCAGGCAATGGATCTCATCAGAGCTATATCCCTAGTTGGGAAAAAGAAGGAGGAATCACTTCCTTTTGGTCTAAATTTCTGTCTTGCAGAAATGTGGCAGATGCAATGTGTATAGTATCTAAAATTGAAAATAAAATCATAAGATGTGGCAAAAATGAAGTCCAGAAGTATCTAAAGTAATGTGAAACAGGCATTGCTTTGAACAAGAGCTAAGCAAGCTTTACAGCTTTATGTGAACAAAGATCCTCTTGTTGTTTCCAGAAATGGACTTATAGCCACCTCTAATGTAAAAATAATAATTAAAAAGCAGTATTTACCTGACTTGACATCAGAAATCTGTTGTGAAGATTTATACAGCTGAATTAATTACTTGTATGTAGACTCCTTTTATATTCAGTAGAAGGAAATAAACAGGTTTTAAAGCAGTATTTGTTATATCCTGAGGTACACACCTAAAATAGTTCATGTAATTTTGCGTCTAGAAGCACCCATTTTTTTGTCAGTTGACTATAAAAGAAACATAGGGAGAGTAACTGAAATGTCTTATTGAAGATATATTTGCACTGTGTGATGAATTCTACTTTAAGTGCCTTCATAATTAGAGACAAAAATAATTTTTAAAAAGTGGGAGTTTGAAATATTTTTCTGCACTTGTGTGACTTACTCCAACCCCAATTCTCTTTATATGGCTATATTTTTCTGTGTGTCTGAGTCCTTTGCACATGCCTATTTCACCCATCAGATTTGCATAGAGACAGCTGTTTTACAAAGGAATTAATAACTAAACCCATAGTTTAAAACTCGAATGGCAAAGCAATACATAGCTAATGAATATAAGAACAAAGAGAGTAGCACTTGGTTCTATTAGTCATCTTGATTATTTTTTTTTAATTAGCTGTTTTACAAAGGTGTTGGATCAGATAGAGATTATTGGCTTAATATCAATTTTTAACAAAAAATTAACAAACTGATTCTGTGATAGGAGTACAGAAAACTATTACTTCCAGGGGCTACAATATTCATGGGCCTGTGCATTTCCTAAGGCATTAATAAGACTGTGGTATACATATTTTAAGAAAAAAAAAATCACTAAATAAACGAGAAATAATAAGAAGTGCAGAAACTGCATTATTTCATAACTTAACAGGCTAACATTAAAAATATTAAAATTCTCTTCTTAGAATGTGAAACATACTGACCTTATATAAACAATAGTCTGCTGAAGAGCAACAAAATGAAGCATGGGTAACTTCGTATCTTAACAACAGGTACTAAAAATAAGAAAATCTGAAAGTGAAATACCATGAACTTAAGTGTAGTTGCTATGGTCTTTTTTGTTTATTCAGTTCTTGTTTTCTCCAAGAATACTCATGATCCAGGGAAAAAACTTTTCTCAGGCACAAGAAGGTGCAGAAATTACAACTGACAATAATAATTCCAAAGGAATTTTGATAAACACAGAGATCAAGTTAATCTCTAGAAATCAAAGAATTTCTTGACATTCAGTTCACTGGAGTGGATGTCCTTTATTGGATCTCACGTTATGGTGAGGAGCAGTTGTACCAGTGGGACAGAAGAAGCAAGTAGTGAATCCACCCATATATGTAAGATTTGGGGCGGGGAGGGGGAGATGGCCAGAAGTAATTTTATGGTTTGTCATTTGCATTGTTACTAATTCATGATAGGGATAACTTTTCCTCTTTATTGTAATTCTTAACATTTCAGTTTTCCTTCAGCTTCAGTACGCAGTGACATATAATTGTGATGTCCTTAGCTTTCTGGTGAACAGGAAATCTACTAAAACCAGAAAAGCTATACCTATTATTTTAGCAGGGCAATGGCAGCTGCTGGGAGTTTAATGAATTTATATGGATATATTACAACAGAAGAGGAAACTTGGATAACTCTTCTGATTCTTTTGTTCAATCTAGTAGTGTTATCCTGGCTTTTATTTATCAGAGTTCAAGCAAAGGTGGTTAGAAATGTTATTTCCTTGGTGTCTTTCAGGGAGTTTCTAAGTCAATATGGTCTCAAAAACTCATGTGGGTTATGAATCGGATTTTGGGGGGCTTGTTGTACTCTCCAGGAAGTAACCACATCACAGAAAAATGTAACAATCATTTAAAAACTTAGCAGTGTCCACAACGCTAAGCCCTATAAGACTATGCCTTAACTTTTGTCAGATGATAATTCCCACCAAAATACAGTCTAATACAGCATTAAAGAATCTGATAATCAGGCTTCTCAAAATGAGAAAGTCTCTAAATTCCCATTTTAGTATTTCTATCTGCAGATGTTTCTGCAGACTAAAGATCTATTTTTTGCTCTCACTGAATCAGAAGGGAAAAACCCTGTACTCAGTCGATTACCTGTCCAGCCATACAACTAACCACCCTCATCTAACAGCACTGTAGAATTCCACATGTGATTTATAATGTAAGAATCCACTTTGAACCTAATATAAATTATCCTGTTAGTACAGCAAATTATATGTAATTCAATGGATGAATGTCTTAACCTGTATTTTGTAATAAATTTTTACATGCATTTTTGTATAGTAGACCAGTAAAACATATATTGTGTCTCCTGATGGCTCTGCTTTATGCCAGACGTGCAGCAGTTCAAAGTTGAGTGTCACTGATTTAAATCAACATGATTTTTATTTATTGTGCTGTTTCTTGGCTTTCCTCACAGCAATCATAATGATGCACTTAACACTCTTCATTGCTGGTCAAGTTTTCACCTATGATTACTTACCAGAAAAATAAACCAAAACAAAATGGTAACATGCAAAAAGACCTACAACATTTTTATTGCTTAGAATAAGGAAAACTATTACATATAGTACAGTATTATTAACATAAATAGACAAGCCAAATGTTCTATAATACACCAAATTCAAATTTTCTTTTTCATATGTGCTGTGATTGTCCCTGGTATAATTTATTCCATACTGACAATGAGAAAACCAAAGCAAATATCTGCAGGAGAAAATTATTTAAATCTTTAGGTATGGTGTGTTTTTGTCACCTAAAATAATCCAATAGGATGCAAAAACAACACTCCATCTGTTTACAGGATCTCCTAAGGATCCTTTAAAGTAAATATTTTTTATGAAGTTTAAGATTCGAGCGAATTCTTGGATTTTAATAACTCTCTCTTTATTGTCTTGGTTTGAGCTAGAACAGAACTAATTCTGTTCAGTGATTTTACTTTCAGCTAAATCTCTTCTAAGTACGGTACTTTCTGAAGATAATGGCATATTTTTGCAGACAGTGTCTGCTTCTAGAAGTGATAATATGTTTGATATTTATAGTTACTACCAAGGATTGGTGTGCAGAAAGGCTCTTGCTTATACTTGCTCTAGAGAAACCAAGGTCATTGCTAAATCTTGTTGGGGGTGCAGAAACTATGAGGTCACACCTGTTGGGAGGAACAGATAGGACAGGTGACCCTAAACTGACCAACAAGGTATTCCATTCCATATACATCATATTCAGTATAAAGCAAAGGATCATGAGGGTCAAGCTCTCTTCTTCAATGGCCAGCAACCAAGGAGGACTGTCTGTTCTGCCTTTGATCCTGATCCATGTGTGCCTAAATCCAATTTCTGAATCTAGTTCCTGTCTGCCACCAAATCCAGTCTGGGACTTCCCCAGTGCCTGATCACAGCATCAGTGGTGATGGTGATACAATTACCTTCAGGACAGTTGGGTTCAATATTGATTTTGTATATATTTGTATATGAATATAAGAGCAAAGAGAGTAACACTTGGTTCTGTTAGTCATCTTGATTATTTTATTGTTATTATTTTCATTAAAGTTGATTTAGTTTTCTTTTCTAATCCACACATTTATTTCCCTTATTCCCTTTCTTTTCCTCTTTGGGAAGGAGAAGAGTTAATAGACAGTATTTGTCATTTGCCTAGAGGCTGGCCCAGGCCTAACCCTTGACATTTATGAATGTCACGTAAGAAGATGGGAGGAGGATTTTGTTGGGGTTTTTTATCAGCAAAAATCTATATAGAATATGCAAACAAAAGGTAAGTTGGAGACACTAGGATGGAGAATGTTCAGGATACAAAAGTAAAAGACTGAGCCATGAAACTCATCTCTACACAAAGTCACTGAGTCAAAGGACTCACCCAAATTTAGACAGAGATCGGACTGCATTTGGATAAGGTTTCCATTCCCCTTCTGTAATTCAAGGCTTTTTATATTCAATCAGAGAGGACAATTCCAAAAAGAACAGTAACTCAAGTGTTTAGGTCATTTTTCATAGGATATTAAAACTGAGATTTGCTTCCTTACTTTCTATGATCCTTACTAGATTTTCCACTTCACAAGTAAAAGAAAATAACTTAACATATAATTTATTCTCTCTGGCCTTGATTTCCAAATGTTCACAATTGTAAAAACTATAATTTTATAAACACATAATCAAATTCTTTTTGAAAAGTATTTTTTCATTTGATTTCTCTTATAAACAACACATTTTGTTAGAGAATACTCAAGCTAAATTGGATTTTAGATGGATAGCACAGATGCTCAGTGTTAAACAATATCCCAGTTAAGAAAATCTTACACATATTTTTTATAATTCCACTAACACTTCAAGGTGCAACATAATTTCTAAAATTAATAGGGTCTATAAAGATCAGAAAAATGCAGATCACGGATTGTCCTCCATCTATCTACTGCAGAACTCTTTTCACTTTCCTCTGTAGCTGACTAAATTTTACCTACTTACTGCAGTACTAAATGAGGGCAACATTTCCTCCAATATGCTGTTTCCTAGGTAGCAAGGCCCAAATTAATTTTACCCAAATGTAGGTATTTCACTAAGATGTTGAAGCTGGGAAAACTTCCATTCTGTACATTTTCTCTTTTCTGAGTCAGAAGGCAGACACAGATCACAATCAGTATTTCTTTTGAAAGATTTTATAAACTGTTATTATCAGTAAAAGGAAGCTTTTGTTATTAACATAAATGATAATTTGTTATTAATAACAAGATCATTAACAAAACGTATACTCATTCACTCACGCATAAGTTATCTGTCCAGGTCTCAGTCTGGAGTCCATTTTCAATATTAGACTCAGGAACAAAGAGTCACTGGCACACCAGTGGTTTTTTATAAGTTCCCTCAGAGTTCTGTTTCATTATGTATATTTATAACCCTACAGTCTTGTTGTGGATGGAGTCATGCACTTCAGTCACAAGAGAGAAGCAACAACATATGTTATTGATGTAAGACAGTGTGTAAAGAAAGTTCAATGGTAAATGTGACAGTGGTTTAACAAGATTTGATGGCAAAGTACACTTGCTTATTTACTACATAGAGGACAGGGACAGAAAATGGTCAGGGAGACCCTCCCATTGAGTCATGAGGTGCAGAAAGGACCCTCTTGCATTCTAAACTCCTTCTCAGAGCAGAGTAATCCTCTGCAGCTGGATCCAGACTTAGTCCCAGTCTTGGTCAACAGTTTATGCCTAAAGGATCATATGTGGACAATCAATTCTCTATATCACTTAGCTAAGACTTCAAGGTTCAGTGCTCTTATTCTCAATTCACTTACTGAGTATCTGATGCAATAAGGATTCTCTCAACCTAGAGGAATAACCTTGAGAGGTGTTCCTACTCAAGGGGAGATCCTGGTGTGCAGTCTGCTTCTGTGCAAGGGAGCTCAATGGACCCTGCGAAATAAAGGTCAGATTGGGGAGGGGGGAGCACACCATCACAAGGTATCATCTGCGTTCACCAGTCCCTGACCTCTTGGAAGCAGTCTGAATCCTGAGTTACACAACCTGCCATCACCCGCTGTATGGTCAGCAGTCTCTTGGTCTCCTATGACTACACATTCCTGCAGAATCAGCAGCTCACCTGAGTTTATAAATCCTGTGTAAACTTTCACACACTACTTTCTCAGCAAATACCTTTTATCACTTCAGTCTTCTGGGCTCCGGTTGTAATTTCTCTCTCAAAAGCTACAGATATGCCATAGTAGCCGTTCACATAAAAGCACATAAAAGAGATATTTCTGACAATGAAAGACAGCAGATAAAGGTACAGATATGGAGAAATCATTCTCCCCTGCAACCCTTTCAGAGCATCTCTACATTTTGTTATATAAATGTATTGTTTATATAAAGAGTCAGCACCACTCTGATTCCTAACTGAGATGCCTCCATTACATTACTATAGGTGGATTGGATGGGCCCTTGGTAGTTCATGATACCAAACTATATGAGGTCTGCTCTGCCTGGAATCAAAAATCTGTTTCTTCTCTATCTTAAATCATGACCAAGGTTTAAAGTTTGAGTTATAACATCAGGGAAGTAAATTAAAAGATTTTTTAATTACCTTTTAATAAAACTATATTAAATATCATGCATAGTCAAAGCAATACTTTGACATTTCCTAAACTTCTATTATATTTGGATTCTGTAATCTTTCATAACCATTATAATGCTCCTTAGCTATAAAGCTGAAACTGTCCTACAATTAGAACAAAAATGCCAATCAAGCAGTTGTATAAAAGTAAGTTTATAATATCTGTTCAGCACATAAAAAGCAGAAAACATTAAACATTAAGAATGAAAATTTATGAAATTACGAGATTATTTTTCTGTAATGTCCTAAATTTGCACAGCATGTTGCAACTGCAGTGAGGTCTTTTATATGAAGACATTGGAAGTTACTGATCCTAACTCATGATATCCCTCATAGCCCCACTCAAACAAAAAGCATTTTACTGGCCGTGCTATATATCCATACTTTTCTTTACAAGAAACCTTAGGAATATCTGTGAAAGATAAAGGTTGAAAAGTGATCAGATAACCTCCCATGTTCATACAGTGCCTAGTTAACCTACCAAACCTGGTACACCATCACCAAACATTTCTAAAAATACTCTTTCATGAATGCAGAGAATATCCAGGGTGTTTTGAAACTATTTTGTTTTGTGGCCTTCACAAAGTATTACATGTCAGATTTTAGAAAGAACCATTTCCTACAAGTGATTTTTCCATGACAAAGATTTTTGGATATACTCATGTGCAAAAGAGGTATCTGATATGACTCAGTGTTTGAGATAAGATGGATTTCAAAAACTGTCCAAGTTTCAGTGTTCCTACATTTCTATCCCCTTAGGATACTTCACCAACAGGACAGCCAGCCAAAGCTCTGACTGCAATGTCATATTTAATTATCTGCCTAACCTTAAGCAAGAACAAATAGTTTAGTTGCATTTATTGCATTATTCTCCTTCTTAGATATAGGTGTGTACTTAACTATGTTACTGAATTGAAGCCAAGGGCAATATCTGGTTCACTCAGACCTATTGGTCTTTAAGTAACCTTAAAAAGAACATGCCTCAGATCTAGAGGCTGATCAATACACACTAGACTGAGTGGCTGGAGTAAGGGCTAGAAGACGAAGTCACTGAACTATAACTAATTAATCAGCAATGTCCCACTGGGAACTAAAATGATAATTGAAGCAGACCTAATACAAGTTTGAGATAAAAAAACCCCTGGAGTTAGACAGATCAACCACTGAGACAAAATCACTTTAAATAGGATCTGTCTCTCATCTACCTAGGAAAGCTTCTTGTTATTAATTATTTATTGAACAATCCCTCCCCTTAGAACTTACATGCCCAGCCACCAAGGAGGATAACATAACTTCAATAGAGCTAACATCTGCTCATTCAGAATTCAAAGCACTTCATCAAATAGTTGTATCAACAGCATCATGATGAAAAGGAGTGTTGGAAGGCCACAAAGGGAATCTGAGAAGCTTCTTCAGCATACAAGGATACAGGAAATTCTGGGCAGTTTAACATGATCTGTAATACTATGGTCCATCATGGTTACAACTTTGCTAGCTATACACTATAGCAACCACTATATTATATACAGTTGTGTAAAACTGATGTTACTATTTCTCTGGATTTTTAAAGCATTCATTTAACTGTTGAGAGGTGATGTGAAAATCTTTCTGAAAACTATAGTACACCAAATAAGAAATATTTTGTCTAACATTCAGTGGCAGAAGAATTAAGCTGGATAGAAGTGTTAGGCATTCTCAATCTTCTTACTCAAATATATTGCAAAAAATGATGTGAAAAATGAATTTTGATATTTCTTAAAATGCATGGTGGTATGATGAGCACAAAGAGGAGAAACAAGTTTTATTAATGAGTTTTCATACTCTGCCCATCATTGCCAAGTTGAATAAATCCAGGGAGTAATTAAGAGTCAAAAAAGACATTCACTAATAAATTATAAAATATATAGGAAGCCAGTGGGGAAATTGGTACATGAAAGACAGTGACAAGTACAACTTTGAATAACTGAATCAATATGCTAATGAAATAAAACAGACTCCCAGTTTCAAATCCAATTTTTGTTTTTAAAACTGACTTCCTGTAACTTTCTCAAAAAGTATACTATTTAACACATGTTATACTGTGCTGAATATAACAAAATACATTATCTCATTGCATATGACCTAATCAATACCCAATTAATACCTGTTGTGGGTATCTTTGAAACTTACAGTCATTTTGGTGAAGCTAGAATTTTACACTGAAAAAAATTTAAAATTCACATTCTTCTAGATCCTGCCTTAATCATATTGTCCTTGAGAAGGTGGGTAGAATAAGACATACCCCACAATCAAACTAAAGTTAAAATAGAATTGCTTGCTGACAAATATCCTCTCCAGAAAGCTACGGTTCTTAAAAATGAAACAACAGAAAAAGATGAGAAATACCATAGTTTATATTCTCCTTCCCAAACTCCAGTGCCAGCTGAACATATCAGTTCTAATTCTGAACATAAATTTATGTTCAGCTTCATTTTTTGCATGTATGAGCTCTCGTTATTAGAACATACTGTTCGATTGACTTCAACAGAAGCTCTTAAGTACACTTTACTCAAATGAGAGAGACACATCTGGGTCTCTGATCAGCTACACTCACAGGTGAATCAGAATAAATTTGGAAAAAGAAAGATTTAAGAACAGTTTCAGAACAAAACTATGCTTCTTTCAGTTGTCTTAGGAGAGAGTAAGTTTCATATCCTCATGACAAAATTTTAGGGCACTATAACTTAATAAAGAAAAAGAAAAAAATTCAGGTTATGGTACTGCATATATCTGCAAGTGATATGAATTCCATGGATAGAATAAAGAAATACCACTTCAAGCCCAGATAGAAGTTGATCTAAGCCTCATTACAGAAAAAAAGGTGATCTTAATCCCTTCTGCCTAATGCACTCTTCTCCTTCCCTCAGCACCAGTGGAGATTAAAAAGAAGAGAAAACATTAATGTATAAGTATAATGAGAAGTTTTGTTTCTACACAGACTGCAAAAATGAAAAAAATATTATCTATTTTGCAGCACAAAATGTGATACTAGAAATATATAAGCAAAGGTCATATATGTAACCATATATAACCAATGATCATTATTAGAGCAAAGAATGAGTGATTACAGCTACTATATGTGACAGAAAACCATATCTTTAGCTGCACTTTTGTTGTGCAGATATTAAGGCCAAGGTGAGTTTGATTTTATTCCACTCATTCACAAATACTACATGCAAAAAAAACCAGTTACTTGCTGTATATTTGATACATGGAAAATATAGAAAACTGTCAAGTCTTATAGTACGGTGGAATTTATCCAGCAAAAGGAATGAATTAATGTAGATTACAATAAAGATAATCCAAAGTCTGGCTAAAAGTGATAACTAGTTATGATTGATGTAGTGGTAAAAGAAGATACAGCAGTGCAAGGAAGGAAGGTGGGAAGGCCAAAGTGGTAAGGTATGATACCTATGCAGTTGTATTTTTAATACATATAGATGCATCTGCATAGTGTTTGTTAAAAATGAAGATTTCATTTATAGTTAAAAATATCTTCCCTTTTGGTTTTGAAAGCATGTGAGTGAAATACGTATCAAGTAAATGACTCAGCCCATTTGAAATGCTGCCTAGAACAATTGCTTTATGTTCTATCAGTTTATTGCATTCAGATGAAGTGCCTACACATAAATATCTGTGATCCTGAGCTGCAATGATCAAAATCAAACACAGTGATTGCAAGAAATATAGTGATCTGAATGAAAGGGAATACATCATAGTGCTCCATCTATGTGTCTTCCATTTTCCATATAACAACAGATAGCTAGTCTATACTGTGTATAAAGATGAAATAACCAAAGAAAAGTGTAATAGAATTGTTTGTGTTGGAAAAGACCTTTAAGATCATTGAGTTCAACTGCTGATCTTACTGCCAAGTCCACCACTAAACCATGTCCCAAGTGCCACATCTACATGGCTTTTAAATACATCCGGGGTGGTGACTCCATTATTTCCCTGGGCAGCCTGTTCCAATGCTTGAAGAGGAAAATTATAGGAAATTAAAAGTATTTCACAGAATAATTATATGTTATATACTGTCATTCTAGGCCATTATAAGCTTTCCTAACTAAAAGTGATACTTCAAAGCTAAATGAATAGAAGGACTTAGATATACATGATACCAAAATCCTCAGAACTGCTTATACCTATGGCTACTCTATAGCTTCTCCCCCATAGTTGCTTTAATTTTTAGCCATCTAAGTTGCTGATAGTGCTGAATCTCCACCTGCAGATTTAATAAAATAATTCTAGTCCCATGAATAGTGCCATGTGGTTCAGTGCCCTTTCTTAAAATTATTACATGAATGAAAATTATGCAGTAGTGCTTTCCCTTCCTTCTATCTTAAATAAAGATGGATATGGATCCAGCTCCACCCTCCCTTACATTATTAAAAGCCCTTGTGTAACGTACCCCTATCAGGTATCTCAGTACTGGTACACTGTCTACAGCATGTATTTTAAGACCATACCTTGACTGAGCCTCATACAAAGTCAGTTGAGGATATGGCCATATGTTCCACCCCTTCCTATTCCCAAGCATCTAAGTCTAGGCCGTCTGGAGATTTCAGCCTCCACTCAGCTATGAGGCATCTCAGCCACAGGTCAGATAAAAAGAGAATGCAAACTTAGCTTTTTAATGTCCCGAATAGGTTTTAGTTGAAGCGTTTTGACAAATGCATAAAAATGTAATTAAATATACATCTGCTCCTTTTCATTTTCTGCTCTTTGATTTAGGCGGCCAGTGGGGTTCTGAAATCTGAAAATAGATACCTACCTATCTCCTCCATGGCAACTTGTCGCTACTTCTCAGCCATTAACTACACTGGCAAGCAGAATAGTTGAGCAACAGTACCTGAGCAAACTGAAGTCCCCTGGTACCCTTCACTTTCACTTTATATACTGTGATTATATAAGGAATATATAAGAGGAAATCACACTGTGTATATCAAATGTACTGTTTCTATTTCTGGTCATGACCAATAATCCGCATTATTCTGTAAAAGACATGAAGAACACCTTTCCTGAAGAGTTTACAAAATAAGCAGTAGGTGCAGAAAAGACAATATGCACTAAAGCCCTCAGGTTTTATACTTCATAAATATAAAAATCTGGTTTTATGTGTATCACAGAAGCAGTGAATCTTTAGGGGAGATTTTAACGATAAAAAGATAGCAATAGAAAAGCATAATACTTTTCACCTGGGCCTTTTTCTGAGTTCTCACCTCTGCTAAGTTTTTTTTTATAATCTTAAACCCTTCCCAGTCCTAGCACTGCTTTCCTCCACTTTTGTTTCTAAACTACCTGCATCATTCTGTGAAGATTCAGAAATACTATGTTTCAAATCTATTTAATAATAAATAACCAACCAAATTAAAAATCCAAATATTGAAAAATTTGAATTCACCACTTCTAAACCAGCTACAGAACACGAATGTTAATTGCTTTAGAAAAACAAATCCAACAATATTGTAATTGGCTGTCAGCATCTCAACAATTATTTCTTATAAATTATTTACTTCCTAATCCAAAGCAACAGAATCCCATATTCAATTTATGAAGAACACCTGAGTCTTGCTCAGGGTCCTGAGTTAGTTATCTCTGCTAAGGACTGAATTAGGGTGTAATATACACTTTTTCCTTCAAAAAAGAGAAATAATGAGGCACTGGTGGAGAATACATGGCTAAATTTGCTGCAGCAGCAGGATATGGAGCAATGATGCTGCTTCCATATCTGCAGAATTTGATACTGTAAATAAAATGTCATTTATATTCTTACAGCCTCTCTGAAGACTAGCAGGAAAATAATGAGTGATACTTACAGTGACCTCTCCTAGTATTCCCTCTGAATTAAGTTTTTCTTAGTCTTCTATCTTAGAGGTCAGATCACATTAATCTCATTGTCATGCGTAATGCTACTAACATCAGAAGTGAATTAAATTAATATGGAGAGAGTTGCACAATCACAGGAATATCAGTCAAAGTTTTACCAAATAAGATTTAACTTATGATACCTCTTATCTTATATATTTATGTTAATTGTTAAACATAGCGGATTTTCTATCAGAAAATTCTCTCTAAAACATGACCTTAGACATCTAAAAAGCACCAAGATTCTATCCTTTATTTCTTTTTGATCCAAATATTTTCCTTCTCTGAATTAACTATAGCCATTTCATGTGTAAACCAGAAAACTGGCAAAAATAAATTTTCTTTCATTTTCCTCTGCTCTTTGGAATTATTAAGTTTAAAAGAAATTAAAAGAGATTGGCCTTTTCTTTCTGTCACTAGCTTCTTCAGAATCCTTCACTTGTGGTTGCCTTTTAAGTATTATTTTTTTTTTAGATCCTTAATTTCATCTCCTAGAATAAAGAAGACTATCTTCCTATTTTTTCAGGAAAGGACTAGATCAGTTCGATTTGAAAGAGGTATTTTGTGTGAAAACTCCAGATTAGCTTGTTGTGCATTCTCAGTGTGTATTATCTAAGAAATTTTGCAGACATTTTATGTAAAACTCTACATGCCTGTACACTTTTTCATATAATATTCACAGTCAAACTACACTAGACAGAATTCTTTACAGCAGCAACTGAATGCAGACATGTGTAAACTAAGTAATCAGTATAAGCATCTAGTCTGAGGAAGTTTTACTTCAACGGCTTCAGTGCTTCTTTCTGTAAAAAAATTGTCCTAATATCCAGCCTAAACTTTTATCCACATGTTGACACCTAGTAAAAATTTTTCCAAAAATATTAAAAAAAAAAAGTCAGATTTCCATTGTTGCATTTTCTTTTTGCAAACGTCTTTCTTGCTCATTCTCCAAAGGACTAAACCTCACTGCTATATATTGTCCCACTTTAAAGATCATACTCTGTAATCAAAATAAAATAATTCTATGTTACTTTTGCTGGAGAAATCACTGGAGCAAATTAATTTAGAACTTTAGCCTTAAGTAATTTTTTTTCCTCCCCAGACATATAGAGAAGACTGCAGATACAATGTCCATTCTTTAGACCTTTATATATATGTTTATAGACATAGACACGTATCTGCATATGCATACATGTTCTTATCAATGGCAATTTGATCTTTCTGTGATATAAAGTGCAATTTTGCTTAAACAGTTTAAATGGCAAGTGCCTTCCCTAATGCAACTCGACATGTAGAAGAGGCAAGCAAATCTTGAGTCATGAAGAACTGCAATGTGGGTTTGAGAGGATTTTATTGTTCCTCTTAGTGTTTCTCACTTCACAAGGGTTCTCATATAAATTGCTTAATTGTGCAGAGTCTATAGGAGGTCAATTGTACACTAGTTTCTCACAGACTTTTAGAAAGAGTAATTAATGCATTAAAGGATGAGATATCTGTTAACAGTGGCTGTTTAACTGGCTTGTTTGTTACAGTGGTTTTTTTTGTTTTTTTTTTTCTGGAATGTAAATTTTATATTACTGTATGTGGATCAAAATAACATGGGAAAGTCAAGTTAATGAAATGTAAGAAAACATGCTGTACTTATTTAGAAAGGTGGAACAATATTAAAAAACCCAAATATGCAATGATAGTTGTAGAGATGCCTAGTATTAAATGTAGAAATTGCTTAAAAAGACTGAAAAATCAACTCATTACTCACTTTTAACTGTCATTTTATCTGCCTTATGTCACCCACTAGAGTGACAGACATAAAAGTGCTATATTTCTGAGAAGGATTAGATCACACTGACATAAAGGTGGTTTTAAACATGTATGTCATGGTGGTAGATGAGACCCATTACAGAGGATGACTCATGCTCCAAGAATGCCAGCTTCACTTTGCACATTGCATCTTATTACTTATAAAGTAAACAAGACTTGTCTTCTATGTTCTTACAGGTCCACCAGCAGTGCATCATCAGAAAAGAGGAGAGGGTACAAGGGAGAAGAGGAAGGGTGGGGGATAAGAAGAAGGAGGAAGAGAATGTGAAAGGAGAAGAGTAATAGAATTGTTTTAGTTGGAAGAGGTCTTTAAGATCATCAAGGCTAACCTTTCACACAGTACTGCCAGATCACCACTAAACCATGCTCCTCAGCACCATATCTAAACACTTTTTAAATCCATCCAGGGATGGGGACTCCTCCATCACTTCCTTAAGCAGCCTGTTCCAACACTTGACAACTCTTTCTGTAAAAAAAATTGTCCTAATATCCAGCCTAAACTTCCCGTGGAGAAACTTGAGGCCATTACGTCTTCTCCTATTGCTTGTTACTTAGGAGAAGAGACTGACCCTCAGCTTGCTACAATCTCCTTTCAGTTAATTGTAGAGAGCCATAAGGTCTCCCCTGAGACTCCTTTTCTCCAGGCTAAAAACCCCAGTTCCCTGAGATGCTCCTCATTAAGACTTGTTCTCTAGACCCTTCATGAGCTTTGTTGCCCTTCTTTGGACATGTTTTAGCATCTCAACATCCTTCTTGTAGTGAGCGGCCCAAAACCGAGCACAGTATTTGAGGTGTGGTCTCATCAGTGCAGACTCGGGGAAGATCATTTCCTTAGTCCTGCTAGACACAATTTCTAATACAAGTCAGGATGCTATTGGACTTCTTGGCCACCTGACCAGCTGCCAGTTGGATTTAATTCTATTTACCACAACTTTTTGGGCCCTACCATCTAACCAATTTTCTTATCCAGTAAAGGATATGCCCATCCAAGCAGTGAGCAGACAGTTTCCCCACGAGAATGCTGTGGGAAACACTGTCAAAAGCTTTACTAGAGTCTATATGAGCAACATCCACAGCTTTTCCCTCATCCACTGGGTGTGTCACCTTGTCATAGAAGATCAAGTTAGTCAAGAAGGACCTGTGTGCCTTTCATAAACCCATGCTGACTGAGTAGCTTAAATAACAAAAACTGCATAATTCAGGAAAATCATAGTCTCTAGAACAAGTGGAATTTTTTTATCAAGCTTCATTATAAAGAAGTTTCAATTTCAATATAATATGGGTCAAGAAAAAAGGAAAAAAAAAAAAGAATAAAAAAGAAAAAATATAGTAAAAAAAAAAAAAAAAATAGAAAGAAATCCAAACAGGACAAGGTGAAATATGGTGTGCATGGTGTATGTAACATAACAAAATGAAACGAAAAACATAACAAGTTAGAAACTTAACAAAAATATCCAATTTTTCTCATAAGGCAAGGAAAAGGCTTTAAAAAATTGAATAAATCTCCTGCATATTTAATTTAAGGAATTTTCTAAAGAATAGTAAAATAGTGCAGACAGACACGTTAACTCACATTTTAACAGACATAAGCTGTTTCCAGTCTTAATGATAACTTCTACATTTTTTCCACATTTGTGAAAGAGTGCCTGCAAGGCCAATGATATTTGATATGTCATACCTCTCTGTATGAACACCGTGCTTCAACCTTATAAAATTCTATTGTTTCCTAACTTCCCAACAAAATTTTTTCCATTCTACCCAATCATAATTTTGTAACAAAATATGCAGTAAAATATATAATTATTTTCTAATAATTTTTTATAATCTTAGCATATTTGGATTAGTACAACTCTGGACTGCCCATTTTAACATTGTAGATTATATAAAATAATACGTAAAGATTTAGGATCTTCAAGGTATAAAGATCTCTTCCTATTCTTAACTCCATTTTACTATGAATATTTTCTCTGACAAAGGGTGAAAGGAAAAGAAGGAAAATAGTAAAAAAGGAAGAAAATGAGCTTAGAAATTGAGCGTGAATAATAAAGCATAATAGCCCAAGATTCTGTTGCTATCAAATATACTATCATACTTCTTACAGACATCTTATATGCCACACAATAATAGAAACTATAAAAGATCCTGACAGTATACTAATGGCTTTAATAATCTTCACAATAGGTCAGAGGGGAGGAATTGGTTTATAGATTTAGGATTAATAGCCAGAACTATCAAACTAGAATTCCCAGACAGTTGTAAAGATACAAAATATACTTTTCCCTTAATCCTAATTCCTATATTCCTTGTCTTCCCAACAGAATTTAGTTTTATTTTAGTTGTGAACTCCAATTCAACTGGGCATATGTATCATAGTTATTAAGTGTTTTCAGACTGGAACAATGGATATAAAAAATAAGTCACAAGAAAACCTTGTGACCTCTGTACCCATTGCACTATGTCTTTTGCCATGCCAAGGCAAATTGTTCACCGGGATAAGTACGCTCATGCACATACACACACATGCACACTCTTCAGCAAAGCAACTATGCTGATGATCTAATTCTGAAGAAGTAACCTCACTAACTGAAGTTTAAACATTGTTCTCCTACTGTAAAGGATCTTTATAACTTTTTTTATATATAACTTTATATTAACACACTCCAGGATTGCTAGGCTAGCAGAGACATATTTGACTGCTTAATTTCCCAGTCATATCATTGTCACCTACAATTATTTTCACAATTTCTAAAAGGCATTCTCTTCTTAGAATCATAGAATGGTTTGGGTTGGAAGGGACCTTAAAGATCATCTAGTTTCAACCCCTTGCTATGGGCAGGGACGCCTCCCACTAGACCAGGTTACTCTAAGCTCCATTCAGCCTGGCCCTGAAAACTTCTAGAGAGGGGTCATCCACAATACATCTGGGCAACTTGTTCCAGTGTTTCACCACCCTCACAGTAAAGAATTTCTTCTTAATATTTAATCTAAATCTACTCTCTTTTAGTTTGTTTCATGTTAGTTGTGACTGAAAGTCATTACCATTCAACGGATGTTCTGTGTTACTGTCTATGAAGAATGGGTTTTATCTATCCCCAGTAGCTGAAAACGAGCAGGTGTCTCCATCATTAAACCAACACCAAATAGCATCCTTCTTGGTGTTGTAAGAGGTGAAGAACATAAAAATTGAGTTGTCCCTCCATCCACTGAAGTGAACCTACTGTTTTCTGACATGTCCATGAGGCCTCTCACTGTAAATGTCTTAAAAACAATTGTAAAATGCATTGCATTAGTCTGAACACTTAAGAGGTTGAGCACAATGTTTCTTGTATTACTAGATCTGAAAGAACTTCTGATGAAAAGACACGTAGTGAAATGTTAACAATTCTTTAAGAAAGTAATATTTTCAAGACACAAGTAGTTTGATCATAATCTAATTTTGGCATTCATAAAAAAATTTCTACTAAAGTAAAAAATTATGGGGTAAAGAAAATGTAAATTTCTGTGCTTTAATCTCCTGCAAAATGTACTGATTTTATTTCATGTCATTTTACAAGCCTTTTGCGGTGAACCGACCACATGACTTTTCTGCCTTATTAAAACAGTGAGCAAAGAACTCAATTTCCCATAAATCTATTCTGCAATTCCCATAAATCCTCCAGGAAGATGGAACCGTGATAACGCCAGCCATAAATATCGAAAAAGAAAACAAACTCTCTCTTTTCCGCCTCACTGCACAAAGGGAGCACATCGCTCCTGCTGAGCGCACC
>VZZY01004039.1:213372-226785 GCA_013400335.1 Eurystomus gularis | reverse complement strand
CTTGTTATTCTGTTCCTGCCACACGAGATCCTGAACTCCATCACCTCATGGTTGCTGCTACCAAGGCTGCCCGCAACCTTCACTGTTTCAACCAACCCCTCCTTTTTAGTGAAAATAAGATCCAACAGCTCTCCTCTCCTAGTTGGCTCCTCCACTATTTGCATCAGAAAGTTATCATCAATGCACTGGAGCCTCCCCAGGGTTTGCTCCTTTCCACCTCTGCAGGACCCTGTGTTGCTTCTGAGAGCTTTTCTGCTCCATCTTCACCATGGCAGTGGCTGCAGGGACAGCCCACGCTCGCTGCACTGTGGCTGTGGGAGCTGGTGTGGAGGTCTGCAGAGCAGGGCTGTGGCACTGCCCATCCAGGTCCTAAACCATATGTGTGACTGAAGCTGGGCAATAATCCAATAAGATAAATCAAGGGATTGTTTAGAGAAACACTGAGATGCTCAGACTCGGGGGAGGCTGCCAGCTAACTCATATAATTAAGATATTGGCCCATCTCCTCTCATGGAGAAACATAGAACCAGCACAGATAATCCCATGCCTGAAGCTTGGGCTGTCTCTCCAGAGGTGAGTGTTATTAAAAGTGTTTTGGGAGCAGCCAGGGGAAAGGCCACATGCTGAGCAGCATCACAGCATGGAGCTGGGGAGCATCATCCTCCTGGGGACACCCGGAGCCCCTGCTTGCTGCAGCTGGCAGGAGCAGCAGGCTGCCCATCTCCAGGTCCCCTGGGGATGCCATGCAGGACCACCACTCTTTTTGCAAAGGTGAAATGGTAAAACCAAGGTGAGAGAGAAGACCCTTCCTCCTCCTGCCAGACCCAGCTGGTGTGAGCAAACACCCTGTTCCTGGAACTGTGGTGATGACTGAACCTCTCAGCCGAAAGCCAGGTTGTTGCTGAACCCGTATGGTTTTCCTCCTTATTCTTTTCTCAATACTTTCCTGGACCCTTTTCAGGGCAAATCATGGATTCCACTGCTGAGCGGATGCCGTGGGCAGCTGCACAATGCTGGCAGCTGGTTCCTCGGGGGAAGGTGAGTGCAACGACTGTGCCTTAATATGCCATTAATAACCAGGAACAAAGCACAAACACTGCACACACTTTCCTTGGAGAAAATAAAATAAACTCAGCTAATTTAGATGTTAGTGTTGCACAGCCGTGGTTATTCCTGTGCTGTTTTCCTTCTGAATTATTAATACTTGCGAGGCTCATGACAAGCTGGTTTGATGCCTGCTGCAGGACACAGGTAGCTACACTGCAGGAATACAGTGACACCGCGGAGCAAGTCTGCATGCATGCTGGGGACAGTGCTGAAGCTCTAGAAATGGGTTGCAAGTGCCAGGGTTCACCCCACACTGTGCCATCCTCCATCTCACCAGCATGGTGATGTCTCCGCAATGTTAGAGAAACATGGTCTTTGGGAAAACTGGCTTTGGTAGCCGCCTTGCACCCTCCTCCCCCCTCCATGCCCCACTTGGGGAGCCCTATGGATTATAGATAACCATATATAAGAAAAGAACTTCATTTTTAAGCAAGAGTGGCTTAAGCCAGCTTAAAAGCAGAGCTTGAAACCTTCTGAGCTTCATGGCAGGAGATACTACAGCCACTTCTGGCCGAGCTGCTGGTGCTATCAGCTGCCCATCAGACATGCTTGCCACCAGCCTGCTGTCCCCTGTGGGACACAGTGATGGCTGCACAGTATAGCAAGCCTCCCCAGGGCTCACTCCAGCTCTCCTGAGAGGATCCCAAAGTCATTTGGGACTGATGCATAATGGGCCACATTGGTGAATCTTGCAGGACCACAAAACTGATGCAGCTTGCCAGCTCCAAGTCTCCTCAGCCCATTGGTAACTGCTAGTGCTGCTGCTAGAAGTTAAATTTAAAAACGGGTAAAAAAGGTTATTTTTCTTTCTTATCCTTGAGTGTGATGCTATTCTGTGATGCCTGTGAAGGGAGATGCTGGCCACCCTGCCTACACCTCCATGTGGCCCCTCCTGCACCCACCACATGGAACCTGGGTGATGCTCTCCAGGCAGCAGAGACAAGGGCTGCCTCAGTTGCTATGGCAACACCCAAAAAGGAGCCAGGAGTTTAATTATTTTTTTCCTCTGAAAGCAAAGCAACATGCTTGAAGAAAAAAATTCATGACTTTGGTGACCCCATTGTTCACTTTCTCTGGGCATTTCATAGCACCTGTGCTGGGCAGGATGCCTGAATGGGCCAAAATGTCCCTGCTGAGCAGCCTATGTGCAACCACACATGGGATGGTCCGGAGAGGTGGCAACAGAAGGGACCAAAGCCTTCTATTTCCCTGCTCCATTGTAGCAATTGTCTGGCAAAATTACTCTTGAGGCAATTGTGCTTTGCATCCCCTTGTATTCTAGAGTTTTTTGACACCATCCAGAATACAGAGAAAGGGATGAAGGGGCCTGTGAAGGACCAGCCAGCAAGATTTGTGCTGCTTTTTGCATTGCCATAATCATTTTTCTAGTTTTGGTTTCTTCTGTGCCAGCCACCTTTGTATGCTGCTTTGCCCAGTCACAGGTTTTGGTACTTTTGTTTGGCTTGTGTTTTTAAACTTCCTTTTCATGCTTGAGCCAGCACCGATTGATCGTAATTCCCCCCTCAGCCCACACATGCATGGTTTGGGTGTACCACAGATCTCAGCAAGCCTCCTCACAGCTGAACCTGCCTGCAGACAGTAGGCAGTGGTGACAGCCACACATCTTGCCAGGATGAAGATCCCCTACTTCTGTGTTCTCTGCTGACTGTGTGGCAATTTCGGACATAGCCAACATCAGCAATTGTCACTTTGAGTGGCATGAACTGCCATGCCTCCAGAAACCATATCTTGCTGGCTGTGGCCAGGCACCCGTCAATAGGGAGCCAGGGTGACTGCAGCTCCATGCACCCAAATGTGCTGCTGAGTCATTACCTAGCCTGCATGTGTGTGCACACGTGTTTGCAGCTATGCTAAGCACGTATTTTCAAACTGCTGCCATGCAGGTCCAGCACAGTGCACACAGGCAGTCTCGGGCAGGGAGGAGGCAGAGGAGCCTACTTACAGCATGAGCATCTGTGATAGGAAGGTGTGTGGGGATGGGGCAGGAGAATATGCCATCCTGGACAAAGCTGCCAAGGCATGGAAATACAAAGTGCCACACAGTGACTGGTAATACCAAATGGTCTCTCTCTGCCCAGGGTCCGCCCAAAAAGTCTCTTTGGCCAGGACCTTTTGCACAGGCACAACATTCAGCAGCAGCAGCATTTAAAAACAAGGGAGGGACAAAGTGGGCATGAGGAGGAGGGTGGGACCAGCAGCTGGAGGCTAAGCCTGAGATGCAGCCTGTGGACATGATGGCAGATCACCCATGTAGGATTTAGACCCACTAAGTGAGGGAACTTTCTTGAAACTGTCCACTTCTTGGATAACAGCACCAGCAGCACATGGAGCTGACAGCATGGGCAGCGTGGTTCCTTGCTGCATCACCTTATACTTCTTACAAGCACTTTCCTGAGATAAAGCTAAATGTCCTGCCTCTAGGTTTACCTTGCTCTCTCTTTTGACAAGTAATTCCCACCTCTCTCCTGCTGCACAAGTCACTTTGAAGTCTTCACCTCCATCAGGTGAAGCTCTGTCTTACAGGTTCTTTCCAAAGCAAGACTGCTAGTTGATTCCCTCCTCAGTAATCCGATTTAAATCACTCTTTAATCATTAGTCATTTCCACGCCTTATGGCAATATGGACAAATTAGCACCTTAAATGAGAGAAAAGTGCTTCTAGGAATTGGTTTAAATTTCTACCACGTTTTAGAGAAGAGGCTGCTAACCTTGGATCAGTTGGTTCCTCTGCTGTGGGTGCATGAAGGAAAAGGGCATAAAAAGCAAAGAAAAGGAACATCCTTGTGTCGTGCACAGCAGTGATACAGAAAAACACTTTCTGAGAGCTGTAGGGGCACTGGAAGGGGTACCAGGGTTTGTGGTGGTCCCTGCCTGCATCCTGCCTTCGCCTGCACCAGAAGCTGACAGTCACGGTGGGTATGTTTTTCTGGACTGCCCAACACCTTCTAAAACTCAGAGGTTTCAGTGCTTAATCAAAAGGTAGTTAGAAATGAGTGCTGAGGATGTGGGAGCCTGTGCCCCGCTGTCAGTATGTAGCCATCATGCCATCTGAATGGTGGTGAGATTTACCTTCCAGCTCACCTCCAGGTCATGCCTTTTCCTCAAAAGACAGAGGAAAATTAATTTTTAATGTAAAAAATGATGCTGGGAGGTGCTAAGACCCAGCTGCAGGGCACGGCATGATGAGATTGCCTCTGGAAGCCAGGCTCAAAGGCACATTCACTAGCACTGCCCAGGGTACCAAGAGGATTTTTGGTACTGTAGAGAATTGACCACAGGCAGGACAGACATCTTGGGTGACTAGTTAGTGATTGACAAAGAATTGGAGCCCACAGGCATTCCCTGTCTCATCCTAGGAGAGAGGATGGAGTCGCACAGTGAGGACCTGGGTAAGCTGGGTCTGGATGAAACCTGTGCCCAAAGACACCTGCTGTGATTTCAGGTTTCATACAGATAAGAAAAGCTGAAGCAAATGGATTTGACCCAGGCAGGTGTTTACCTCTATCCATGTATCTTAGAGTACAAACATTTTCTTATCTCAGAATAGTAATATTTTACTATTTATGCCATCAGCATGGCAGTGAGAAGCCAAGCTTCAACAGTTCATTTCCTTAATCAAAAGCTGCAACTGTGGTTCCCCACAGCCACAGGTGACAGCGATGCAGGCTGAGGAGCTGTTGCCACCTGAAACACCACAGGAAAGGTTTTCCAACAACCTGTTAAAATGAACAGCAACAAATTGCTTGGATCAGGTGGTACCCACCTAAGTGCACTCTAAGAGCAGAAGGGTGAGATCGTAACCTCTCATTCACATCAGCCTCTGGCAAACATGATACCAGATTATTATTGGGATTTTTTTTTAATGACTCCAGGGCACAGTCTGAGGAACACCACAGCAGTAAGCCTGATGTCTGAACCAGAAAAAAAATCAGTGGAAACTATAGCAAAGTACAGACTTTGCAGATCCTAGGATAAATGGAATCTATTAGGGAAGAGGCAAAATGGACTTCTATAAATGAAAGTCTTGGCTGATGCATCTATTCATGGTTTCTGCAGGAACAAAGGGGTAGCACATTCCTAAATGATCTGATGAGGGAGGGAGGGAGAGAGGGAGAGAGGGAGGGACAGAAGGAGGGAGGGAAGGAAGGAAGGATAGATACAGTGGGACAAGGATGTTTGCTAATGATACAGGATCATCAGAGATGATGCAAAATACTGCAGAATTGTTTCTCCATATGGGTGATCAGGCAGTCAAGTTATACCACAAATAAGCTTTTATAGAGCATTGCGTTTAGAATGTTAGTGAGCTGAGTAAAAGGCTTCCCAAGGCACCACACATCTTATGGAGTTCAGCTGGCCTCCAAAACCTCCCTCTTCCGCTCGGGCACAGCCACTCCTCCCTGTGCAGCCCATGTGCCTATGTTTCTGTGCCCTTAGCTCCTCACTTGGTAATTTAAACTTCCAGGCTATTTACATGGCAGCTGGTACCTGGCTAAATCACGTCCAGCATCAGTGGTACTGGCGCAGACCAATGGCAAATAGCTCCACAGCTGCCTAATGCCAGCAGGGAACATTTTGATCAGCCCATCTTGACCCTGTGAATAACACAGGCCAGTGAATCTGCCTTGGTAATTTATGTACCAGGCTTGTACCTTTGGCCCAAGCAGAAGACAATGATAAACATCTGCCACTGAACTCCTGAGAGTGACGTCAACAGTCTTTTGTCTTAAGTCTCTTACTCGCTCAGCTGCATCCGTCTCTCCCAAAGATAAATTGTACTTTATTGCATGGCATTGCTTAGGACAGAAAAAATTCTCATTAGGCACCAGCAATTCAGCACTTAAAACCTGGAGTAATAAATAGCTTGACCAGGATAGCTTTTTGTCCCTTTCCACTTAATCTTTCCTCTTCCCCTCTCGGCCCATGCACACACTCTCTGGATCTTGGGAAGCACAGGAGGAATGGCAGGGTGGCAAAGGATGGCAGAGGATGATTCCACAGTGTTCCTGGGCATTACTGGGGACAGCATTAGTAATCCAGGGCAGCAGAGATGTACTCTGCCTCGTTGCAGACCTACCAGCATCACATGCCCAACCAGGGTGATTTTGTTCTCCAGGAGAGGACAGCAGTGGGACAAACTCAGGGCTTCTCCCAGGGTATATCTCAAGGTGGACTCACATCTCAGGATGTATCCAAGCCTCGGCTCACACCCAAACTAAGTCATCCAGCCCTGGGTATGGGGAGACCTCCTATCATGGTCCGGCGCAGCAACAGACATCCGTGACCCGCCTCCTCGAGGGGGACCAAGGGCAAAACGAAACACTTCCCTACCACGCTCGCAGGCAATTGCCAAGACCAGCAAGTATTCAACAAGTTTATTACCAAATACACCCAAAGAAAACCGTGCCTGCACTACGGAAACACTACGGTACCAGGAGATACCACGCTTACCCACTCACTCCCCCACCTCGCTCTTCCCCGCTTCCGGTCCCGGCGGTCCCGAAGAGGATTAGAAACAATGGAGGAAATAGGGCAGGATAGAGAGCCCGATTATATAAAAAATATGTGCACGTATGTGTGGGTAGTGTGGGGGGTGTGTGTGTGTGTATATGTGTGTCACATTCCTTTACCCTTTCGGCGTTCCTTGTGGGCAGCAGCCCCATGGGAGGGGAACGCCCCGGTCGGCGTGCCCTTTTTTCCCGGTATCAGGGGTAGCATCTGACTGGTGGCTGACATGGCAGAAAATGTCCATGGCAAGACGAATAGGTGACAGACGATGAGCAGCAGCCTCACTCTCCACAAAACCTGCTGGCGACCTGCCCCTTCACTTCCAGTTCCGGTATGGCCACGGTGGGCCTTATGGGAGCTGTAGTTCGGCAGAGGCCCCAGCTTTGTGGGCATGCACGGACACCTCCGGTCACAGAGATGGTCTCCCATCACCATTTAGCCCTTTCCTCACTGGCTTAACAAGACATCTCATTAATATGGGGGGACCTCTGCTGTGGTCTGCAAACCCCTGGACTCGGTGGCATTGGGTAGAAGGATGCCTGGGGCTGCTGGCAACCCATCTGGAGGGATGCCTCCTGGGCAAGGTGCTGGTGCTGTCTGCTCTGGCCTCTTCCCTTCTCATCATCCTCCCCACAACTCAAAAGCCAAAGATTTAAGGAGTTACTTTTCCTCTGCAAGCACCATTTCCCTCTCAGCTCACCTCAGTACAGGTCAATTTATTTTCTGGCAATAAAGAAATTTCCTCTTTCCCCCTAAAAATGAAGCGTGCAAGCAGAAACCATAGCCTTTGGAGGGTCCTAGTGCTGAAGGCTGAGGAGCAGGTGGCAGCAAGCACCGACTGCCAGCTTTGGGCTGAAGGTGGAGCAGGCGAAGTGAGGCCTCAGCGTGGGCTGTTGCTGCCATCTAGCCATGCCACAGCCCATGCCCACATGCGGCGTATAGACTATTTTCCATGCAAGTTACTGGTTTTCTGCTTCTTTCCTCTTCTGAGCCACTGAGGTTAAGATAACTTTTAAAGTCTCTTTGTTTAGCCCACCTGTTCTGAGATTGCTGCCACAGCTGTTGCAGTGGTGAGGGCCAGGACATGCAGCAGCTCCGTGGTCAAACCCGAGCGAGACATGCTGGGTGCTCTCCCCTGCTCCCCATGGCCATGGGCTTGCATCCAGTAGGTGTTGTGGGGTCATGCTTGCTACGTTACATCCGCATAGTGAGATTCACGTCCCTGGAGGAGGACACCCTCTGTGCCCTGATGCTGGCATGGGCATTGGACTCAGCACTCTGCCCAGTGTCCTACACCTGAGGCTGGCAACAAGTCTCTTGCTTTTGAAGCTGTTTACTCCCTGCAATGTCTGTAGCTGTTGGTTGGTCTGAGAGGAGAAGAGAATGATGGTTCCCACCCTGATGGGCAGCACATTCAGCAGGGGATGAAGAGAAACTGCTTCAGGAAGGCAAGATGCCACCTTATGAGGGTCAGGGCTCCTGGATGAGGAACCTTCTTCACCACATGGAGCAAGATATGACTCTTCCCTTTGCTCCAACAGCCACACTGTGGCTTTGGTTTAGTGTCCATTACCACTTCTTGCCTTCCTCCACCTTTTTTTTGAGGCAGAAATGGGTTCTCTCTCCTCAGCAGCTCCTCAGAGGCAGCTGCCTGGTTTAGATCCATTTTAATACTGGAGTGCAGACTCACCAAGCAGAGCCTCACCAGTGGGACAGCAGCCAAGGAGCTGGTGTTGCCAAAACTCACTGCTGAACCAAGGAGACTGCACTGTGGGACTCAGGACCCATGGCATTGCCAAACCCACTGGGGAGCAGGGTGAGGACAAGCACACCATGACTGGAAAGGACTTTGATGTCTCTAGCCCAAGATTCCACTCCAAGAAGGATCAGCTCCAAGATCTGCCCATCGTTGCTCAGGACTTAGCTCCATCAGGTCCCAAAAGCCTCCAGAGATGAAGCCTGGCCAGCCCCAGCAGCAGCCTGGTCCCTTCCTGGCTATCCTCACAGCGCAATTTTCTCCTTGCACCCAGCCTGATGTCCTGGTTCCAGCTTATGTCCATTGTCACTTAACATCAGTACTCTTGCAAAGCCGCTCTACAGAAGGTGGCATAAATCTTTTCCACGGACTTACCCCCCTAAAGAACCCTGACAACAGCAAACTTAAATTAACCCCAGGAGCAACAGAAGACAATAAAAAGCATCACAGAAAAAGCTACTGGAAGAGCCAAGCCTCTGACTGGGCTCCATGCAGGAAGCTGGAAGCTGACAGGACATTTGAGGTAACAGCCTTAATAAATTAAAAAAAAAAAAACCAACCTTATTTTGAAGTTTTCTGTGTATTAAAAACCTCAAGTCCTCTGTTTCCCATTTCAGTGAACAGATGGGAAGGGAGCTTTGTTTGGTTGTTTGGGTTTTTTTTCCCTGAACTGTGCAATAGTTTATTACTTTGTACATATTTTTTCCTTGTACTTTCTTATTTGCATTTGTTCCTTCTAATAACATCTGCTCATGCTGCGGTCTAATAGTGTGGGAGTCCTTTGAAAGCTTTCCTTTGCCTTCCTTTCTCCTGCCTTCCCTGGCGCTGAGAGGCAGTGGTTTTTTTGATGCTTTTTTTGAGCTGAGCTCCATCTTGCGGGCTTTTGCTTGGCTAATTAGTCACCACATCCTTATCTCTGAGAGGATCTTCCTTGGCCTCGGTCAGAGGAACACCCCTGCTTTGCAGTCAGGTATAATCACCCACTGGGGGATGAAATCTACATGGCACAAGCAGATGAGTCCTACAGCACCCACCTCCCGGGGAGTTTGGTGAGCCATCCTGGCAGGGTGCAGGAGTTTCCTTCCCCCAGATCAGCAGTCTCCCTAGCCAGCTGGATTTTCTTTTGCTTTTCACTTTGGTCAGATGCTTTAATGGTTTAATGTGAGTTTTGAGTGCAGGAAAGTGGGAAATACTTATTGAGCTGTTACAGTGAAATCTTGTTGCTACTGATGAACTATAGTTAAAAGCAACTAACTGGAGTTTTTAAGCGGGATTTTTTTTTTCTAGCAACATAGTAGATGGTTTTCTTCTTGTCCTCAAAGTAAAGGCAGCAGCACTTCCATTATCTTACTGAAAACTGCATCCATGTTATCCTGTTGAAGCATTGCAACCCTGTTGGTTGCAAGAGTGCCAACCTAGAGCTAATATTTTGTTCCTCTCAGCTAATGAGCTTAGTAGCCAAATGCAAAAGGGTGATGCTTAAGCCCACTGAGTGCCCAAATCCTGCTCTTCTCCTCAGGTAGGGAAATGTGTTTTAACGACGGATGAAATAATACCTATGATTGCAAAGTACTTTGGGAATCCTTCATACTGAGCCACTGCAGTAGCCCTTTCTCAGCTCATATGTGGTGCTTGCTACATAGCCTGACCCTGCACTTTCCCGGTAACGGTAAGGCATTGGTCACAACACAGCTGGGAGCGCTGGTCTCTTCACCTCCCTGGTCTCGGTCTCTGCCTTTGCTTCCTTCCCTGGGTTGCTGCACAGCCTTGCTGTCTGTTGACCGCTTCCTGGACCGGAATGTGGCACTTGGCTCTGTACCACACAGGCAGGGTGGGCCAATTGGGCCTCTGCAAACCACTCCGAGAGCGTGAATCGAAGAGAGTGTAACTGGGAGGCACTTCTCTTTTTGTGGCAATACTGTGGGCAAGACTGGGACCAGCTCCCTAGAATGAGCGAGAGGAAGAGGGAGGGTTGGTTTCATAGTGCTAATGCTTTTGTCTTTCGGCAAAGACTAACGGACTGAGGAAAATTGTTACTGTGGTATAAGAATCAAGAAACACATCAAAATAAGGGTCTAATATTAGTGGGACTCTTGCAATATTTGCAAGACACTGTGGCCATACACAAGACGGCAGCGTGCTCCCCCCGAAGGGAGCTCCCTCCGTTTTCCCGTGCCCAAGCATCTGCCTGTAGGTGGCCTCTCCTTACTGAAATGGAGGCAATTCAAGGGGCCACCGTTGTTCATGCCGTAAGTGCTCACCTTCGCACTAGCCCTCAGACTCACACTGCAAAGGGCAATGTCTGGGTGGCTGTACCCCTCTGAGCACTCATCATCAGCTTGCCAAAAGTAGTACTGCTGTGATTTAGCTGCTCTAAACATCTCCTGTAGGCAGAGGACTACAAAAGCAGCTGAAGAGCAATAGCAAAGTTTTGCCAAAATCCATGTCCCAGGCCCACATATGCTCCCTGTTCTCAATGTATTTTCAGGCTAGCCAAATACAGCGTTTTAACTAGCTAAAGATGAATTTGAATTGGAGGCATTTGTGACATGGCTATTGAAACCAGACCATAGCCACTGAGATACCAGCTGCCTTCAAACTGTAAAGAAAGGCAGGTGATGCATGTCAAAAACAGGGACACTTCTCTAAAGTAAATTACTCTTCCTTGCTTTGGTATTGATCAGTGCTTATTTCAAGAAAAAATTAAAACTAATAATTATTATTGCACTGATTGATGACCTCCTACTTTTTGACAATCAAATAACATATTCATCTAAGCTCTTCTTGCAGTACTTGTGGATAATGATTTATCTGTTTGTGGAAGACGGTTGGCTTTGATTTGGAAAGAAAAATTCAATTTCAGTCTTACTGCAAATTGGTGCTGTGTTTACCTATAGAAGATTCGTTTAAAGGGTAGTAGTAATCATAGAATGGTTTGAGTTGGAAGACACCTTTAACAGTCATCTAGTCCAACCCCCTGCAGTGAGCAGGGACATCTCTAACTAGATCAGGTTGCTCAGAGCCCCGTCCAACCTAACCTTGAATGTTCTAAGGGATGAGGCATCTACCACCTCTCTGGGCAACCTGTGCCAGTGTTTCAACCATAGTCATTGCAAAAAAATTCTTCCTTATATCTAGTCTAAATCTATCCTCTTTTAGTTTAAAAGTTTCCTTGTCCTATCTGGGGGTGAGGTTTGTGAGAGAAGAGCTCTCTCTCCAGCTCAAGATCTGCTCCCAGATGAGGCCTCACTCCTGCAGGCGGAGCTGTTGGGTCCCTTCTCCACCCTGCTCCCAGCTTTGGGTTAGCCTGTGGGTGCAGATGAGGTGGCACACTTGCCTTTTCCAAGGGGATTCAGGCACTGACACCATTTGTCTGCGAGACCTGTGTTGTACCCTGAAAGTTAGCACCTTAGAAATTAAATTGTGAGTTAAATGCTCATGCAGCAACACAAGGGCAGTCTGCCCTGTGGTACACTCTGTCGTTGGTAACTCCCACCTTGTCCCTTACCTCCTCAGTCTGCTCTCTCATACCTCAGTATTCTCCACTCTCTCGTTAACACCGTTAGTTTTCCAACTAATACAATTTCAGAGGACCAGTGTTTCTCAACTTTTTTTGGTATGTGAGATTACATTTGCACCAAAGGATGTCAGCTGAAGTCTAGTACAGGCCATGTATAGCCACAGGTGGACTTAGGGAAGGTGTCTGCTAGACTTGTTTGACCTCAAGTGGCTTCACCACTCAAGAAAGAGGAATGGGGTGATGAGAAGCCATGCCCTCAGCTCAAGATGCCTTGGTATTTGCCCCAGGTATCACTCTCTTTTTTCCAAGAGTGATCCCAACAGAACCAGTGCCAGTGAGAGGAGTGACTGCTGGGAGCGTTAGGAGAAAGAATGCCACAGTCTCTGCAAACAGGCATGCGTCTACCGTGAGACAGACACAGCAGTGTACAGAGCATGGCGAGCAAGCTGAAAAGCACAGGCTATTCTTGGCTCAACTTTGGTATTTGTTGAGCTAATTATATTAGACAGATGCAGCTGATCTCATTTTCTCTGGCATGCAGCTCCTCCTTCCCTCCCCTATCAGACAAACTTGCTCCAGGGAGGAATACTTAAGATGTGTAGTTAGAATAACTGGATTTGATCAACGAACATGACAAACAAGAGCAAAGCCTTTGATGGTCCACGACTTGGAGAAGGGAGGTCAAACTAAACCATAGGGGTCACTGCTGACTTTGCTACATCTTTGCTGTCCTACGTGATGCTCCAGCTTACATAGGAAATGTATTTCCCTAGTTTGGATGGTAGGGAATCAAACTCCAGTCACCATATGACCGATTCTTGTCACCTGGGGTATTGTAAAAATCAATTTTAAAAAGTAGAAATGGATCACTAAGATTCTGTGTAAGCCAGAAGCAGGGCAGCTGTGATATGAAGGGCATACATTCAGTATCTGAAAGCCCAGAAGATCTGCTCAGCATAATCCAACTTAAAATGGGAAACCTGTGTCTTGCTTAGAAACACACCATCATTACTGTGAAGATTTATTACTCCCACAAGTACTAAAAGTCAGCTAGTAAAACCCATTGTGGGTTTGGGGGGGTGGGGTGGGGTTTGGAGTTGTGGGGGTTTTTTTTATACCTGCCCCAGAAAAGGAAGGTAAAGAACTGAGGTGAGCCACATCTCTTTTTGGGAGCAGAAGTTAATCAAAATGCTTATTAGAATGTTGCCACTGACCTGGCCTCCAGCAAACAGGTGGGTTTTTTTTCTGGGAGGGACAAATCCCAACAAACTAATGAGCCAAACAGCTGGCTACTGTATACGAGAGAATAAAGGCAAGTGTTACTTCAGTCATACGCTTGAAGCTAGGAGTAAAGAAATAATAGACAAATAAATAAATAAAGTCACTTGGAATCACAGAATCACAGAATGTTAGGGGTTGGAAGGGACCTCAAAGATCATCTAGTCCAGCTCCCCTGCCAGAGCAGGATCACCTACAATAGGTCGCACAGGAGTTCGTCCAGG
>VZZY01004039.1:201035-212674 GCA_013400335.1 Eurystomus gularis | reverse complement strand
CCCTGAGGGACCCCACTAGACACAGGCCTCCAACTAGACTCTGCCCCATTGACTACAACTCTCTGACTTCTTCCCTTCAACCAATTAGCAACCCACCTCACTACTAGGTCATCTAGACCACACTTCCTCAGTTTACGTATGAGGATGCTGTGGGAGACAGTGTCAAATGCCTTGCTGAGATCCAGATAGACCACATCCACTGCATGGCCACCATTCATCCACCTGGTAATGTCTTCATAAAAGGTTATCAGGTTGGTCAAACATGACCTCCCCTTGGCAAAGCCATGCTGACTGCACCTTATAATCCTCTTATCCTTGATATGCCTAGAGACAACACCAAGGACAAGTTGTTCCATCACCTTTCCAGGGATGGAAGTGAGGCTGACCGGCCTGTAGTTACCCGGATCATCCTTCCTGCCCTTCTCATAGACTGGAGTGACATTTGCTTTCCTCCAGTCTTCGGGCACCTCGCCTGTTCCCCACGACTTACCAAAGATGATGGAGATTGGCCTAGCAACGACTTCTGCCAGCTCCCTCAGCACTTCAGAATAATCAGGGAAGAGGTACCATTGCTTCTGTTCACCCTACTAGCTCACCTAGTGAAGAGCACAGCCTCACCTGAAAGCACAGAACAGAGCTTAAACACCATCTTTTGCAGCTGCTTGTAAGAAAACAGCTTTATTTCTTATCTTGCTACTGTTTCTATCAGCAGTTCACCACTTGTATGTCCCTTTACATTTTAACTAACATTTACTCTAAATCAGCTTAAGCTTTGTGCATTTACTCCATACACTTAAGGTTTTCCTCTTTACACATCAGGCATTTGCCAAGAGATGCCTGCAGTCAGGCAGAACAGATCCAGATCTGGGGCTCATCAGTTCATAGAAACATTTTGCAATTTTAGTGCAACAAGAGGCAGCAACCTAGCATCAGGCTAAGTAGAACTCAGACTGCTTTAATTCACACTGCTTAGTGTCACCTATCACATTTAATCCAAAATCAGAAGTTTAACAGGTAGAATGCATTTTTATGACATTAGAGCTTCTAATTGCATTGCATGCACAAAAGACATCCCATTTCTTATCATCCATCCACTTTATACTAAAGCCATAGCAAACAAGGGTCTGAGCACTCATTCCCTACTACTCAGCCACATAGTTTCAGGTTAAGTTTTCCTACGACATATTTTAATACTCACCCACGTATGAGCAGCTTGTCAGTGGCAGCCATGGAGCCAGTGCTGCGGCACCGGGGAAGGTTATGGATAGCTTCATCTTGGATGCACTCACGTGGCAAGTGTGGGACAACCAGGGGATCAGGCCCAACCACCATTGGTTCACAAAGGGCAGGTCCTGTATGACCAACTTAATCTCCTTCTATGACCAGGTGACCCACCTAGTGGATGAGGGTAAGGTGGTTGATGTTATCTACCTGGACTTCAGCAAGGCATTTGACAGTTTCCCATGGCACCCTGTTGAACAAGCTGGTAGCTCACAGTGTAGACCACCGGACCCTCCAGTTAAAAACTGGCTGGATGGCCGAGCTCACAGGGTTGTGGTAAATGGAGTTAAATCTAGTTGGCCACCAGTCACTGAGTCCCCCCAGGGCTCAGTTTTGGGGCCAGTCTTGTTTAATGTCTTTACTGATGACCTGGATGAGGGGACTGAGTGCTCCCTCGGTAAACTTGCAGATGACACAAAATTAAGCAGGAGTGTCAATGTGCTTGAGGGTAGGAAGGCTCTGCAAAGGGATCTGGACAGGCTGGGGCCAATTGTATGAGGTCCTACACTTCAGTCACAACAACCCCTGGCAATGCTACTGGCTTGGGGAAGTGTGGCTGGAAAGCTGCCTGGTGGAAAAGGACCTGGGAGTGCTGGTGGACAGCTGGCTGAACGTGAGCCAGCAGTGTGCCCAGGTGGCCACCAGCATCCTGGCCTGCATCAGAAAGGGTGTGACCAGCAGGAGTAGGGAGGTGATTGTGCCCCTGTACTCAGCACTCATGAGACTGCACCTTGAGTACTGTGTCCAGTTCTGGTCACCACAGTACAAGAAGGACATTGAGGTGCTGGAACAGGTGCAGAGAAGGGCAACAAAGCTGGTGAGGAGTCTGGAGAACATGTCATATAAGGAGCACCTGAGGGAACTGGGATTGTTTAGCTTGGAGAAGAGGAGGCTGAGGGGAGACCTCATTGCTCTCTACAACTACCTAAAAGGAGGTTGTACTGGTCTCTTCTCCTGGGTAACTAATGAAAGGACAAGAGGTAATGGCCTCAGGTTACGCCAGGGGAGGTTTAGATTGGTATCAGGAAGAAGTTCTTCACTGGAAGAGTGATCAGCCATTGGAACAGGCTGCCCAGGGAGGTGGTGGAGTCACCATCCCTGGAGGTGTTCAAAAAACGGTAGATGTGGTACTTCAAGACATGGTCTAGGGGTTAGGGAGATGTTCAAAGAAGGCTGAACTAGAATGATTCTATGATTCTCTCAATGATTATGCACATGTTTAAATAGCTATCAGTCCTGACCACAGCAGTTACAGACTAAGATGAATAAAACCAGCACTGCATTAAACTTGCAATATACAACTGTGATAAGCCTATGTTCAATAACAAAGATGAATCTGACTCCACAAGCATTTGTGCAGCATTCAACCTGTTGATAGTCAAGGTTTTCCTAATCACATTAAAAAAGGCAGAGGAGATGGCAATTATGCAATTCATTTATTAATAAGCTCTGGGCTTGCAGCAGCTGGTCTGCCTTCATATATACTGAAAGAGCCATTCATGGCATTTATTTACTGCATTAACCAAACACAGGATCAGTTATTTCAATATACTTTATTTTAAAACAGGGAGGTCACAAAACACTAAGCTTAGCCCATTCTGCCATACACAAGCTACAAATACTTGTTTGACAGTTGAGGGTCAGTCTTTAGTAGCATACATGAAAAGTGAATAAAAATCCATATAAAACAATATTCAAATAGTTTCCATAGGAACACAGATAATTGTGACCCATCTCCTAGTCATTTTTGTCGCATTTATGCCAAACCTAAACTGTAAAAAAACCACTTAGAAATTCTAGCAAGAATTAAGTTAATGGTCCCCCAAATGCCCTAAATCCAATGACTAACCTTGCAGTTAATTACTAATTATTACCTATACATTAATACTAGCTGAAGCACAAGTTGCTGGATATTCAATTCCGCTTTCCCAGGCACAAGAGAGTGGCAGACTAGCAACATCCTGCTCCTCCACTTCAGCTAGGAACCCTTGCTCCTTGATCTGCTGCATTAGTTGCCTAGAAAGAAAAGAAAAAGAAAAGCAATAGTCAAGAGTATTTCACTGCAATGTGCCAAAAAGGTAAGCAAAGGACTGTTTTTTTAAATGCTGGGAAGCATTAAATCAACTCTTTACTCTTCATCTGCAATCCAACCAGTATTACCAGAGGTGGGGGAATCAAAGCAGAATCTCTGCAGGTCACTTGCGGCTGGCTTGGCTTTAGGGCAAGTGCCAATATCAAGCTGGTTTCACCATTTCTGGGTTGGATAGAGATCTGCAAAGATGCACCTATATTCCTGTAGCTACACCACACGCTAAAAAAATTTAATGACTTACTGGTCATTAGTTCAGAATTTCATCACTGACTATCCCTTATTCCACACTCTCACATTCCTGGGTAACTTGAATCAAGTAAAAGTACAGATGACAGACTAGGAATGCAAGGAAGCTGACCAGTGAGAACCATGTAACTCCTTCCATATGTGGACAGGAGTTGTACAGAAAGACAAGGTCAGAAGAACTTCAGTTGATTGAATTTTTGGACTTGGTTGTCTTATATTACATGCAAGGCAAGAAGTTGTACTCCTCCATGGTTCCCCATATACGACATATGCAGTCACCTTTCCCCTTACCTTTCATTTATCTAGCCATAAATTTAGTTGCACACCTTTACACATGTAGATTACATTCCAAAAAAATATTTTGCCTATGCTAGAAAGATCTGCACCATAAACTTCAATACAAGCTGGCCTGTAACTGAGGCAGGGTATCACAGAATTTTCTTGCCAAAACAGAAAATGCAGGTGGTCATGTAGGGCTGAAAGAGGGCTGGAGCCTTGGATGATAGTTATAGCTGCACAATTAAGCTCAGCATGCCTCGGACCAAGTATTACACTTTAACAGAAATTCAGTGCTACAGTGAATTATTCTCCTGCAGAGCCATTTTCAGTTCAATTAGACACAAGTCTGGAGTCTTATTTGTCTTGAGGAATGCTTCAATTGACAGGAGGTTTCACTAAAGGAAAGAAACCATACAAGCCTTGCTCATAGATGCAAGGCAAGTGAAGGAATGGATGAAGATTCCTGTTAGGGCAGGAATTTCCCTGAACTTCAGCTTTTTCAGTAGATTTGAAACAACACAATAGCAAAGTTAATCATGTCTTAGGGTAATAAGGCTGCCCAAATGCTCTCTGCCAGTTTAGTAGGCAGACTTCAACACAGAAGGGTTTCCTCTTACAGGAAACCCTGCTTTTATAGAAGATGCAGTCTGTTAACCTGCCTTGCACAGAAGAACACCCAGATTAGACTACTGTTTAAGGTGCAGTTTCACAGCATCCTCATACTCAAGAGGTAGTCCTGCTTTCTTTGCTTACCTGTTCAGTAACTTCCCATGGAGATCTAGCACTCTGCATTGAGCAATAAGCCAGAGCTCAACCTAAACCAAGGAATAGCTCTCAAATAAACAGATAGATCATATTGTGAAATAGCACTGTTGAGTGTTCCCATCTCCTGCAGTCACAATTTACTAAGCTATCAACTTAGAAGACAGCATGCTGTTAGAACTGTAACTGACTGGTCTAATTACTGGTCACAGAAGCTAACTGGGAAGAATAAGTAATGATCCATAAGTTGTGCAAGAGTGGAAAACACCAGCCAGAAGCCCAGGTTAATGAAAACACTCCTAACATTACCCCTTTAAAAGCAACTCTCCTAGAAGTGAGTCCATCAGAGAAAAGAGTAATTGGTAGTGTTAGGATTGTTCTAAGCAGACAGCAAAAACCTTCAGAGGCACTGCCTTCTCTGCACAAGGTTTTCCAAGAGTGACAGCACCAAGACTATCACCTTGCTTAAGGGGCAAACAACTGACATGAGCTATTCACTGTAGTCATGTGTATCAAAAGCACTAAAGGATCAAGATACTTAGTTACAATTACTAACCATGCTGGTCGTGATATCACATAGTGTATTGTTGGCCTCTGGAATCCATTGAAAGTGGAAGCTGCTGCAACAGTGTAGGCACCCATGTTTTCAAACAGGATCCAATCACCAACTTGCAATTCTGGCATATTAAAACGCTCAACAATACGATCTAGGCCATCGCATGTTGGTCCCCATATGCTGCAGGAATAGCAGCTGTCATCTGGTTTAGCCCGCTAAAAAAAAAAAAAGATAGTTGAGTATAATTAGACTATCAAAACAGAATATCATCATTAGTATAACATTCCACCTCACAGAGGAAGAGCTCCTTGCACATCCTTCTCCACCCTTGGGGCTGAATTAATCCCACTATATGCTTTGTAAGTCAAATGTGAAATTATGAAGGAAGCAGCGAACTGAGAAGTGACTGCTGTGACGAGGATTCTCCTACATCTGCGATACATAACTAGTACATGATACTTCTGAATGAGTGTACCTTTTGCAGAACTGGTTTAACATGTGCATGATCATACAAGATGCAGTTGAATGATCCATAGACTCCATCATTCACATAGTACATAAGAGTTTTGTCATTTGCATCATCTTCATCTGGAAGAAGTTGAGACATCAGTAAGAGAATGCTTGGAAAGAAACACACAGTTGGCTAGAAGTAAGACTAAGTCTAGATTTACGCACCATCAGAAGCTGTTTGCTCCTTTAATACAATTTTTTTTGCAATGATATTGACTGCCAGCGTGAATGCTGATGCAACATAGTATCTTCCTGGCTCTGCAATAATATTTATTCCAGAATCTGAAGGAAAGTATTTATCCAGTGCTGGATTGATTACAGCTGTGATCTAGGGAAAAATCAGTTGCCAATATTAGTACTTCAGTAGTTACTCAGGTGCTATTTTAGAAGCCTGAGATGAAGTCAGACTTTCATGCTTACACTGGTCAAGTGTCTAATAATTCACATATTGTAACCACTACTCACTGCCTTTGCTTTATTTTCCTAATCCCAAACAAAACTTTGAGTAAGTTTGTACAAAGCAACAAAAGCAGATACCACTTGCATCTTAAAAATTTAAGTGACCAAACAAGCTAAGTTTGAGTCTGAAGGAAATCACCTCCCCTAGATAATAAAGCCAGCATGAATGCCCTGCAAGTCCCTACACTTCCATTTCTAGTCCCCTTGTAGTTCTGCTTATCATGCAATATTCCCCGTCTTACTACATCCTAAAGAAATCAGCTCACAGATCTTAACAACACCAAATGCTTTGTCATCACCTTTGAAATTCAGTTGCCTTCATGAACAGAGTTATTTCCAAGTTCTGAAGTTATCAGTGATTATTAAGCCGCCTCCAACAGCGGCATGACAGCATTACACCATGGAGCCCAATGACATCAGTTGCTTTGATGCTTCACTGAAGTCAGTACTACACTAGGAGAAGCCAGCCCTTAAGAGGCGTTACCACTGAGGCAACATTAGCCCACATCATTAGCAGGAAACTCACTTTATGTAGCTTATTTGCGGTCTCCCTGTATAAGTATATAACATCACTTAACACAACTTTAGACTGGCAGGTGCTCCAACCACACTGCTCTACGTGGAAGTCCTATTAATACCCAGCTGCCTTGTCTCTTCTGAAGGCACAAGTATTTCTGTGCAAAAGCAGACTGAAGAACTGATCAATTAAAAATGATCCAAAAGCTACTTCTAAACCAGATCACAGGCTGATCCAGTTTGCTACTCATGCCACCCAGAAGGACAATATGGGTTCAGGACTACCTCTTTACCTCACTTGGGAGCATTGCCAACCCAGACAGTGTGAAGTACAGCATCAGCTGGAAGAAGTCTATGGCAGTAAGAATTAAGCCTACAGTTAACACTTCTCTACAACTTTTGGTATCTCTGCATGTTTCTGAGTCCTTTAGCTACATATCTGTGGGGCTTACCTAATCATCACTTTTCAGATTAATTTCCCTCTTTTCCTCTATATCCAATTTCTGACCAAGCAGACAAGTTCCTAGAAGTGTCTGCATACCAGTATAAAAGCAAGATTTTTGTTTAATCCAGATCAACATTCAAAAAAACCCCAGGACCTGAGAAGTTGTTAGCGAAGCTATACCTCTTCAAATTTAAGCTTGACATCTTCAGAGCCAGGGAAGCCACCACCAATATCAAGTAGGTACATACTGAAGCCAAGTTCAGCCTAAAACGAGATTAAGAGAATCACCGTTAAGAAAGCAGCTCTTAATTTAATATTACTTTGAGCTAAAATGATAAAGTTATTTCATTAACACTTGGAACAGAGCTAACTGATCATGTTCAAGTAACAATCACTTGAGTTTGAGCTGCCAATTTTAGTACATCCATATGTAAGTTTTGCAGAACTGGTCAAAGTAAGCCATCATGACCTCAAAAAATCCCACAACATGAAACCAGCAACTTAACTAGCTTTTAACCCTGTACTAGTTTTCCATTTGATTCAGTTTTGCCACAACAGTTGAGCAATGGTTCCAGAGAAACTAGAAATAGACTTACTCCCATATCAAACACACAGCGGGCATCAGAAATAGCCTGAACAAAGGTCTCTGGGTCTGTACATCCACTTCCAACATGGAAACTACAAAGAGATACAAAATATCAGTTGCTGTTTGGTAAATTAGTTAAGAAGTTTATAGAAAACTCAAGTCACCAGATGCAAAGGCATCTCTATTGTCAGGCAGGCCATTTAAAGAAACCCGGTTTTATACAGCTGTATTTTGATATTATGAACTTACCTAACTCCAACAATGGCAAGGTCAAGTTCTTTTGCACGCTCCAGAAGAAGCCTGCTAGCCTTAAGTGTAGCTCCAAACTTAACACTCAGACGACAAACTGCTTTGGAATCATCAGTTGTAATGCGCAAGACTAACCTAGAAATAGGAAAATTAAGGGTTTAAGTTCCAGTACAGAAAATCCCATTATCAGGCAGGTATGTCCTTAGAATGGGACTGAGCTCAAACATACAAGCTTTCCTGTGTGCCTTTTCCTGATGTGCCAGTAAACTATACAGGATTAGATTTCACTGGCTAAAAGTAGGTATCTCACAACTTTGCAGCCTATCTGAAACAAGTTTCAGATAACAGCAGACGTTTACACAACTAGGAAACCCAAGCATGAATTACAGAACAATTAGCATAACTTACTTGGCTTTTGGATGGGCTCTTGCAACTTTCATTAGTTCTACTTCACTATCAAATGTCATCATCTGTACACCACTGCTGGCAGCATGTTTGATCTGAGATACTTGTTTGCAGGGATTTGCATATATTATTCGCTCAGGAGGTACACCAATGCTCTGTACCAGCTGTATTTCCGTCTGAAGAAAGAATAGATTACACTTAAGAAAGATTTCTAGATGGATGAGCAAACTAATTAGTACAACAAGCGACAGCGCTTGGTTATACTTAATTTTTGACAAGGACATCTCGTAAAGCTGAATGTATACTAATATCACAGATCAGAATACAGTCAAGATCTTACCTTACTGGCACAATCAAATCCTGCACCAAGAACAGCAAGTGTCTTCACTACAGCTTTGCTATCGTTACATTTTACGGCATAGAAGGGGGTTACCCGAGGGAGGGCTTTATGCCATCGCATGTGCTTCTTTACAATGTCCCCAAGGTCAGCAACATAGAAGGCATCTTTATCATCCTAGAGCAAATACACATCTTAAAGTTACAAACAATAGATAACAGGATAAACCTAGAGGTCAGCATTTAGGAAGGAGGTTGCCTGCAGAAAATCTGCAAGGACAACTTGCTCCATTAGTTTATAAACTTGCAGTGTCACAAAATGCAGCAGTTTTCGTATCATACTTACAGAAGATGACACTTCATTTATTTTTTGGTCAAGGATATCCTTGGCAGTAAAGCCTTCGTCAAGGAAGGTGAATTCAAATTCTTCATTGCTGAAGCTAGTCATGGTTTCTGAGATTTCAGGATTACGTGAAAGGATTTAAGTACAAACTGTTGATACAAAAAAACAAACCCAACCATTCATTACTTCATTTAAACTCATGTGATTGACATTCAGTACCTCACTTAAATTCATATAGTCATTATATGACCACTATGTCATGGTTATATAATTTACAGTTATACAATTCCTACAGTGATCACTAATAGCAGCACAGATTAGGAATTTACATAGATGACAGATCAGATTTAATCAGAACCAAGGAGGCACGCCACAAAATAATCTTGCTAGCCTGAAGGCAAGTTCTCCTCTGCTCAACAACTGTATGATGTACTAAACCTATTCAAAGAAAAAAAAATAGACTAATAATATCTGACAGTATGTATCAGATAAGACCCTGGAAGCTTCCACTGTCTTTTCCTTCACCTCCACCTCAGAGTTGTTAATATTATGGCCAGTGCCAGTGTCAACATACCACTTTTCCTTTTAATAATTTTTAAGCACTACTCTAGTTCATCATTTGCTGGGGAAAAGGGCTTACATGGCATTGCAGACAGAATCTGAGGATGTTACTGACTTCTACATAGTAACAACTCATCCAGCTGAGTACCCAGATTCTCACCACAGTTCAGACTGTGCATAAACCAGCCATAAGATCAGGCCATCCCCCAAAGTTGCTCAGTCAGTGGTTAGAGCCTCCCTGTTTTACCCACGACCTCCAGCTGTCAGGAGTGGCAGGTACAGACCAAGAGTGGTTCCTAACTGTGGTCTGCAAAGTCTTAGCAGTGACCCCAATTAACGCTTTATAACACAATTTGACAGTAGTCTGTAAAAAATCTTCATTGTTAACAGAAATCTACTAGCAAGTCTTTTGAGAACCAGAACTAAAGAGTTCCGCACATTCCTCTGCCAAGACCTATGAAGACCATGGCAAAGTGTATGTGTCATCCTTTCTACTGGATCATTCAGAGAATGATAGTATCCGTTAAACTGTTAACTCGAGCAGAAGTGTGCTACCTTTTAAAGACCTCAGCAGTAGAAGTGACTCATAGGGAAGATATGGTTTCACATAACGAGGTCCAGCCCTCTGCTTCTCTCAGCATTTTTTACACTTAATCTAGTCACACAGATTTGGATTGCGGATTATGTAAACTCTAAATTATTCACTAATCTTTAGTTACATCACTATTCCCTCTATTTTCAAAAGGTCTGCTTATAATAACATATGAAAAAGAACATATTGTACAGCTGTTATAGATTAATGAGGTTGTAAGACCAACAGAATCATTCACTGCACACACTGTGTATACTGAAATCTGTTAAACTACCTACTGAATGACTTTGAAAAGTCACTGATGTCTCAACTTCATTTCAGCCTTCAGAGATATATGGCACCTAAACGGCCAAGTGTCAAGAAGCACTTCACATATTTTAAATCAATTCTCACTTACCAGAGACAAACTAGATTTGAGATTCAAACTAGATTAAGCTTTAACGCTAATGAAATAAAACCCAACAATCCACCGAGCCTCATTCTCCCCCTGCTCTCATCCATATGCAGTGTTAATTCTTCCAGAAGCTGGATTAAAGTCTTCTCTTAAAAGCCCCTTTGAAAGGACCTTAAGAAACAGCAAATTAAACACTTCTCAGGAAGCTGTTACTAAAGAGGAGCTGCATCTTATCATCAGACAATTTCAATAAGATGTTGCAGCTTTGCAGAAGGCAGTTCAGGGACTTCTAGCTGTGGTTAAGAGAAGTGAATACCATCAGGAAGAATTTAGTTTACCCTCCCCTCTGTACTGAGCTGCATGAAAAGCACTTTTCCTATTAACCTCTAAAAGTGGAATTACTTTTGCAGCAGACTAAGAACCCTTTGCAAGCTTTCCATCTCCACTTTATTGCTTAATTTTAACTACGGTGTAATTACAGAGAATATAGACAGAACATGATCATGTAGATGCAAATTGTAGCCTCCCAGTGTTTATTTCTCCTTGGACGGCGTGCAAAGCGTCTGCAGCTTCCCAGAAGAAAGGCAATTTGTGCTCATTTCGAAGCTGCTCTCCAGAACATGCCCTTATTCAGCAGCTGTATTTAGACACGGCTGAGTCACGCCCGCAGGCTCTGCATTCAAACACGGAAGCCGCGTCTAGAAAAGGTGCCCGAGGCGCTCCTGACCCTGGGCTCGGCAGCAGAGCGCTGCTGGCTGCTACCGGGAAGGAAACGGCCGCTGCCCGCCTCATCTCACCCACGGCTCTCCAAATCCACACGGGCCCTCGGCCGAGCCGGCTCGGGCAGCGGCTGCGCTGACTCGGCAGCGGGGCACCGAACACCCCGGGCTCCGAGACTGCGGCTTCCCGAGCACGGGTTTTACTTTGCCCTTGGGGACGCCCCTACGAAGACCTACTTTCCCCCGCGGCTCGGCCCCCGGGAGCAGCGCCCAGCGCCGCCGGCCAGGCCTGGGCGGGTGCGCTCCGG
>VZZY01004039.1:62939-199777 GCA_013400335.1 Eurystomus gularis | reverse complement strand
TGCCGGGGCTCTGAAGGACGGGGCCGCCCTTGCCCCGCGGAAAAGGGCCGGTATTGAACCCCGCCAGCATCTGTCGGAAAGGCAGGAACTTTCTGGGGGCTCGGGGTGCTCCTGCTCCACTCCTCCACGCCACCGCTGCCCACCGGGCTGCCGCCGGCCCTTCCGCAGCGCTGGCGGGTGGGCACCGCGCCGTGGGGGGAAACTCCGGCCCTGCGTGGGGCGCGGCGGGAGGAAAGGCCGGCTGCTGCGGGGTCCTCTCGCGGAGCTCCCAGAAAGGCTGTGCTCCCCGGCCGCAGAGGGCCTGTCCTCCCACCGAGCCCCAGCTGGAAAACCCACCGTATTGCAGGCACGAACGGGTTGGTGGGGTGTCCTCATCTCCCCAGCAGACCCCGCTGCTAGAGCTGGGTAGGTGGGAGAGGAGGGCCAGGCTGAGGCTCCACAGGAGTCCCTTGAAGGAGTAAAATAAAGGAAAACACCGAGATCAGGCAGATAAGAAACGAAAGGCAAGCCGGGCCACAGCCGAAAGAAATGTCTTGAGACAGAGCTGGCTTTGGTTAAAATTAAATGCAAGAAGGAACAAAAGCTCCTAAAAGATTTTAAATATGTGGCCACACACACAGGCACGAATTGGGGAAGGTTTCCTAAATAGCACCGAGCAGGCAGTGGGGAAAACCCTCCCAGCGAGTAGCATCCACCTCAGCTGGTCCCCAGGGCACTGTGTTCCCTGACAGCTACTCCTGTCGCCGCACCAGCGGTGCCAGTGCTGAGGTAACTCATGGAAATCCCAGAGGAGTTTCACACCACCTCCTCTGCCGGTGAATGGGGCAAATAACGGCGCTCGCAAGCCTCTAGGTTTGGCTCCAGGGGCAGCAGATGCAATTTAGGTGCTAGGAAAGGGTCCGAAGAGGGAAGTGAAGGGCTGTGCCACCACTACAGGAGCCAGCTGCTTGCTGAGCTGGCAGAAATGTGAGGGCTGAGGCTGGGATGGGGATGGGGACGGTGGCCACCACCCAGCTCCAGCACTCCGCCATGCCCCCTCTAGCAGCTGATGTTCCCCTTTTGCCTTCTACCCTCTGGCAGTGGCTGGAGGAGAGCCCACAGCTCCATCCCTGCCGGGGTCCGAGTTGACCAACCTCAGCTGGGGCAGGGGGGCAGATGCTGGTGGGAAGTCACCACTCAGGTATGGATGTGAGACAAGACAGAGCCATGCCTGAGCCTGGAGAGTGAAGGCTGGGCAGCTCTGGGGCAAAGAGGCAGCAAGAACAACCACGGGGTGCAATTATCCAAGGAACTGACGTGTTTGTTAGCTGTCTGCGGGTGATTAATCACGGTGTCAGCTCCTCAAAACGATGGGATTACCGAAATGTTATATCCTCCTCCCAGTTTTGTCTCTGTGGGCTCCTTGAGAACTCCTGCTAGTGGCAAGGGCTGAATGAAAGGAGCACAAGATTTTCAGGATGTGCCCCATTACGGGGAGGGGAAGGGTCTGGGTCTATATGCCAGAGGACAGCCAGGGACAGCCTTCAAGGCACATCAGGAGAGAGCAAGGAGGCACATCCTTCACTACCCTTTTCTGGCTAGTGCCTTGAGGGTCTGGCAAAGCTTCTCGAAAGGGTGTGAGAAGCTCACATGTCCACAGGTGACAGGAGCCGAGCAGATCCTGGGTCCAAAGAGCTGGGAGATGCTCCTGCAGCTCCTTGCAAGTCACCACCAGTTTCAAACTACCTTACATGAAACAGTTGCATGGGCCAGGAATGTTTTCCAGAAGAGGGCACTGGAAAAGCATTTGTTGGCAGGAGACTGTGGCCACATCTTCCTGATGTTTCCCCTCCTCACTTTATTTCCAAGCGAGGCCCTTGCTGCTGTGGAGGGACAGGGGATGTGGAGGACTGTCTGGCGTGCCCCATAGCTGTCAGTGCCTCCTACATCTCACAGCAGCAGCAACCTAGTGGTCCCTGCTCCTGCTGTGTGATGGGTCTCCTAGGTCTTGCAGACCCAATGAATTTGGGCCAAGCCCCAAGTTCCAGCAGCCACTAGCCAGGCAGCGAGAGCTGCCCAGCGCGAGAGGAACAGGGTCCCCAGATAGCACCATCACAGCAGCTGGAGGAAACCTCGAGGTAATGCCTGGCATTTCTCTGCTGCTTTCTTTCCCTCTGAGTCTATCCAGGGGCTTTGCACTTCTTAAGGAATTAAGCCTTGTGACAGCTCGTGGAGGTAAGTAAATAGTATCTCCACTTTACGGATGAAGAAGTGGTGCAGGCGGAGTTTCAGTGATTTATCCAGGATTGTGGAGATTAAAATCCTGAGTGCTGAGCTGTGGACTTGTGCAAGGTGGAGATCCACTGCAGGCTGTGGGGTGCAGGAGTTCCCCACAGCACTGGGGGGAGCAGCAATTCCTCACTCCCTTTCAGTTTGTTGGCCATTGCACAGAGAAAAAAAGCTATAAATTGTCCCTGTCATTCAAACAAAAAAAAATTAGAGAAAGCAATATATTTATGGGATACATTTTTTGCCATCTTTTATTACACATTTTCTAGGTGTTTGAATGCAGTTTCTAGCTACTCAGTGCAGCAAATGTGACATTGCATGTGTTTGAGTCAGAGCAACAAACCAAAATAGCGCCTCACAGTTACCAAACTAAAGGAGATGAAGTTGACTGAAACCTTGTGGAGTGACCAAAACCCCTGTGAAGTGACTGTAAAGCTTTGCTTTGCAGTTCAACTGCAGAAACACTCATGGTTCTGTTTTCTGACTTGCCTTTTTTAGGAGAAAACAGCCCCAGTATGTTCAAAATGAGTTATTCACAGATGCATGCCACAAGGTGAAGCAAATAGCTCTGACATTACAGCACCAGTTTTGTGTCAGAGGCTTTTCCTGTCCTTCACATTTATAGAGCTGACATCAAAAAACAAAGGAGATTGAAAAAAGGCAGTGCTCTCATATGTGTGTTGTTAAATATACTTGATGTACAGCAAGGTGTTTGAGTATCATCATCCTCTGTATGAGCTCACCAGCGGTGAGCCAGGTCATAAGATCTGGCTCTAGCATTTGTTGTATTTAATATATGGATTCTATAGGTAATATGTAATGGTATAATGGAGGTTTCAAATACTTTGTATATTAATAGACTCTTCATCTCATCTTGCTCCCAGTGAAGGCAACGTTAAAATTCTCTGAGAGTCAGGAGCAAGAAGAGCTCTTGCAAACTCTTGAGCATTAGCTTGAAAAGCAGAGGTCAGCCTGTACTGTGGGATCAGTGGAGAGGAAACGATGGAAGTGACAGATTGATTTTGTGTGTGCAGCCAGCAGTGTGCTGTTTACACCAGAAAGTGGGGAGTCAATGGCACAGCACTGTGGTGTTCAGACTGTAGACCACATCTCTGTCTCTCATGTAGAGGACTGTCTTCTGCTGTGGTGAAGGCATTGGAGGGACCGAGGGGCATTTGCTGTGCGCCCCATTGCTGTCACATAGAATTCACAGTCAGCTTCTGAGCCTGCTGCAAGCAAGACCTTGATTTACTCTAGAAGCAGCCTGAGAATTTGTGTAGGTTTCAGGTTTTGAGTGAGGAAGCATTCAGTGCTTGTAGTGTATGAAGTGTCACATCAAATGATGACCACTGATGATGTCGGTGCTGGATCTGACCCCTGTATACATCTTGTCCAGCACGTGCTGCAATGGCTACTCAGAGAGGAGAATGCTGTTTCATAGGGAGAGTGGCAGCAGGACATGAAATATGCCACAATTTGCAGAAAATAACAATTTACAGATTTAAATCCTAAAATCTCTTCCATGGATCAGATCTTCAGGTGTTGCACAAATACAGTGAGGTCACAAACTGCTCCAGCAAACTCACTGTTGCTGGTGGGAAGTCCAGCGCATGACGTGAGGAGGCAGAGGATGATGGCAGCCCATGGCATGTGTTGGTGAGCAGAGCCCAGCTCTGTAGGTCTTCGTGTATGCATGTTGCACATACCAACATTTGCTCACAAAGCTTTGTCTTCTGGTTAATCTATGTTCCAGTGCAGAGCTCTGAGTACACACTAACACTTTGTGGTAAAAGTAAGGAGAGCTGGAAAGCTTAATATCTCAGTTTTCACCACAGCCTTCCTCCAGCTTTTACTATCTTCAGATAGACAAGTGACAGGAACACATAAGACTTTTTTTTTTCTGTTAAGTAATGCAAAATACAAGAAACTCATCAAGTCAGCATGGTTTCCTGGCATTTATGGCAGCATTAGACTTCAGTTGTTGCCTCTGGTAGGAAAAACTGAAGATATGGAAGGTAGGAGTGAATATATAGGATAGTGCATCACATCTGTGTCAGGGCCCAGAACAAGTAATGTGTAAAATTTAGAAGATTATAAATTCTGAATATGTTAAACATGACAACTATTCATTCTCTTCTGTGATAATAGTAGGCATATATCATGCAGCAGACGGCTCCCAGACTAACTGAGAACTTCTGAAGGTTTCCATGTTAGGGGAAGGGAACAATACAGGATCAGGATCATACCTTCCACTCCTGGAAAGGCTTGCATGCAACAGAAATCTTTTGAGACTACACAACAAATGGTAAAAGACTTTGAAGAAATAGTGTGTTGGTTCCTTACTTTTAATTCATATTCAGGGGGATGTAAGAGTTGTGATCTCACCTACTGCAAACAGGCAGGAAGCCTATTTTCCCAGCTGAAGGCCTCACATTTTGGATGATGATTGCAGTATAATTAAGAATTAATCTGCTGAAGAGAAGTTTAAAAGGTAACTAGTTGAAGGGTAGGTACCAAGATGGTGCAAAAATCTTCTCAGAATTGCCAGGCACTATATCAAGGAGCAATGGTCATAAATGGTGGCACTGGAGGTTCACATTGGACATCAGGAGTAACAACTTCTCCAGGAGAGAAGTGCAGCCCCAAGGCAGAGGTGGGGTGGCCATCCTTGGAGATTTTCAAGCTTAAGCTAGAAAAAGCCATGGATAACCTGATCTGGTGTCTCTGATAGTCTTGTTTTGAGTGTGAGGTTGGACAGGAGACCTCCTTTACAGCTGGTGTTTCTGGCTCTGCATTCTGCATTCAGTTAAGGTCATGGGTGATGCAAAAAAAGCTAGTGACATTTTTGTGACCCAATCCATTAAAGGTGTGAGTAGAAGTGTCTGTGTGCCAGGGACACAGCAAGGAATGTGTGGAGGGATGTCATGATGGAAGGTGGGTGACTGCTTCTCCCAAGAACCTGCTTCCTGGCTGCTGCATGGTCCCTGTGTTGGACCAGTGCTTCAGACAAGGAGGTTGAGCAGGACAGCCCCACAGGCAGGGGACGGATAGTGTAGTGCTCTGAGCCCGTGCAAGGGGGAAGGAAAAGCAGAGAGCTTTCTTTGGGAGGGAGATGCAGGACTGCCAGTTTTGTGCAGCTGTGGCCTTGCTCCCTGCTGTCTTTTGGCAGCTTGTGCAGTAAGCTCCAGAAAAACTGTATTCCTCATTCACTTGCAAAAGCACACGGGGGGAATGGCCAAACAGGCACATCTTGTGCGTCAGGAATGACATTCGGCCATGCTGATGAGACCCTGTGTCCATTAGAGACAGCAGCAATTTGCAGCTGAGCTAGGCTTTTACCTCCCTTCTTCCCTAGCTGCTAAATAAACCTCTGAGAACCTGAGCTTTGGGAGGGTCAAGATTCAGATTCCAATTTTGTCACCTGCTCAATCCTTTCATTAGCAAGATAGACATTAACTACTGGATGCAGCAGCGGTTTTATGGAGTGAGATGGAAAGTTATGCATCTCAATGTGAAGGCTGAAGATATGCAATGGTCTTCTGTTTTCCCAAACACATTGAATCCCACAATTGTCCTATGGACGGGACTTGCCTGAAGTCAAGGGGAGCTCTGTGCATGAAACGTTACAGCAAAAGGAAGGATCAGGCCCTCAGAGGTATATTTTCATCATAATGTGTGAAGACTTACGTGTATAACTACGCAACTCAGGGTGAGACTGTGCCTCTAAGGCAAAACATATGAGCTCATATAAAGAATTTATCATTATAATAACAATTTGCATTTCTATAGAACCTTTGATCTTAGGATCTCAAAGTGCTTAACAAACACAAATTAATTAATCCTCACAACTCTCCTGCAAGGTAGACATGTATTATGGAGAGACGCTAGCAGCTAGCTTTCCATTATAGGTCTCATTTTAACTACCTGCTAGCTTTGCCAAAACTAAACCAATACACACAAAAATTTCACAAGCATGATCTTGTCCTTGGGTAGGATCTTTTTAGAAATTGTGGGGCAAATAGGATAAGATAGTTTAAGATAAATAGGTTAAATGGGGAAACCAGGAATATATCCCTGAATGAACTAATGCACATACTCCATTAGTCCAGAGGGGAAGGAAATGCAGAATTTGGGATAGACACTTGCTTCTCCATAATTTGCCAGCAAGGAGATTCCAAGGTGGTAAATGGTTATTCATTATCCACTCTATGATTTATTAAATTAGTGAGCTAGATGAGTGCAGGAGGTGGCCTGCTTTTTTAAATGAAAGGGTCCTTCTCCAGGAGCTGCCCTTGGCCCTGACTATGAAGAGGAAATGACCAAGAGCCTTGTATTACCTCCTTTGGAGAGTTACTCTTAAAAACCTTTAAGAAAAGACTGGGTGAACAGACCCAGGGATGGTCTGTCATCATGGGTGGAATATCACCTTTAAGAAGAAGATGCCCAAGACAGCCAGAGAGCCAGTGCCTGGCAGCGCACCCACATGAGGGATGGAGAGCAAGAACAAATTCTTCCTCTGCATGCCAATTAAAAAAAAAAAAAAGAAGAAAAACAACCTGGGAAAAACCACCTCTGACTACTCAGAGCTGCTCAGACCTGGAGCCCAGGTGTGGAGAAGAAAGCAGGAGCCTTTCCTGTTCCCTTCCTCCCAAAACAGGAGGGTGAGGTGTAGGTGGACAGCGGGGTGGAGGTTTGTCCCTCGGCCATGGATTGGGGTTAGCACTTTGCTCCGGCAGGCTTACACAGATAGCAAATTGCTGCCACTCCCAGGAGGAAGGAGGAGGACAGGGAATTATGACTCAAGTGTTTTTAGGGTGGTACAGGCTGTACCAGGGATGCTTCCTCATCCAGGGGAACCATTCCCCACACGTGCCCTGGGGCTCTGCTCAGCACCTAGGCCCTATGGAGGTGATCAGTGCAGCACTGTGCTTTGCATCACTTATTGGCTGCACAGTTTTTCCTCTCCTTCAAAAGTCCATAACAAGGGACGGAGCCCATGACACCTCACATCACCCACCTCATACCCATGCGATGCAGCAGCCCTCAGCCAAGATGTCGCATGTCGTCCTGCTGTGCACTATTGCCTGACTTGGTGTGTGCTGTGTTTTGGTGACTTTTCTTAAGCCACGCTTGAAAAAAAATCAATCAAAGTCCAAAAATGATTCAGAAAGGTTTTGTAAAATCTGTTATGAGCTGGTTGGGGCACTTTTCAAGGATATGTGGTTAGTATATACAGTAGATAGTGTCTGCAGTGTTGAAAACATATAGAGTCATTAGGGAGATCTAGTGTTAGCTGGCTATTAAAAATGGGGATTTTACTGAAAATGGAGGGCCAGGGAGACTCTGCTGCCACCGTAGAGTCCTTTGGATATAGATGAAAGGAAAAATGCCCTTCACAAAAGCCATCCAAGCCTAAGTACCCTAGCAGGGAGGAGAGAGGTGGAAAAAAAATTATAGTCTGCCTTTTGCAGGCAGGTGGGTCCTGGGTGGCCCAGGCAGACCTGACACACTGCCCATGGCCACGCAGACAGCCTGCAGCAAAGCCAGCAGCGGTGTCCTCTGCCAGAGCAGAGCCCAGGCACCAAGCCAGGGTCAGGCTGGGGCACCTTGAATCAACACTGCCTCCCTTTCACCACTGGAAGGCTGTACAGATCAACCGATTGGTATTGAAAATGCCTGGAGGTGCTCAGATAAGAATTATTTATGACTATGTACAGTAAATCGGTGGTGTTGGCTTTGCAGCAATACATAGTCCAATGCCAGGGCTTGGCTGTAATCATGACATGCAGTCAGCCAAACCCTTACTGTGCTTTCTTTTACTAATTGTGATTGGGTGACCTTGTCCTTACGTGGGTAGGTAACACTTGGCCTTTGTTTTCATTGCATTCATATCTGTGCAACAGGTACAGCATGTGGCCCCTTGTTATCAGCCATGTTACAGTGCTGTTATCAAGGGAGAGCATAAGCGTGCTGCAAGACCTAAGTGTTTTGCAGGCTTCTGAGAAATGAAGACCTTGTTTCCTCTGCTATTAGCCACTCAATTTGTACCTTACTCTTCAGACGGTCTTCCAGGTTTCAATGGGACGAGAAGATAATCTGAATAAGGGTGCTACTATTGAGTCTTAATGAATGTAAAACATGTCCTTCAACAGCTCCTTAACTTTTCATATGCATGTGCTCTTTCATACAAAAGGGCATGGAGCAGACAAAAAACACAATAAAAATAAAATGTGGGTATATTCTCTACTAGTCCTTCTGGTCAGTATTGCAATGCTGTGCAAAGTGGCACACGTCTGAAAGGGACCCACGCCCGCTGCCCTGGGCAGTGGCCTTCACTGCACGTTGTTGTTAACAAGTTATTTGAATAATGCCTCAAACATAGGGTGGCACAGCGGGACAAATGCTTTGAGTTTTGATGTATGAGCGCTAACATATTGAAGCAAAAATTATGGGAGGATTCATCAGTGTAAGCAGCTCTGTACTGTTAAACTGTACTGCAGTTACCAAGTTACTCTTATTTTCTCAACTCCTTCCATGGATGACAGTGAAACCCCTCAAACTGATTGCTGTGGTGTGACAAAGCCTTAGATTTATCTTCAATTATTTCTTTAACTTGAGAGCATTCTGTTCTGTTTTTCTTCCTTTTTCTGATCGGTTAGATGAAAACTTTTTAGGCAATGCTGGTTGATAACTTGGCATGTAGGTATGCCCTGTTCCCTGAAGCTCTCTTCTCTGCGAACAGTGTCACCCCAAAACAGCTCCCATGCTCAGTTCCTATTTCCAGCCCACCTGGCCTTCCTGAGTCTCTTAGTCCCTGCTGCAGGTTAAATCCACCTTTCCTGTTTTCAGGGCTTCAGTGAGGTGCAGTGTTATTGCAATTTTAAGTGCCTGGTCCCAGGGGAGGTGTTCTTGCTTTCCTTCATTCCCAGTGCACTCACTGGAGACAGCAGGGAGAGCACCAGGCTGCCTGCTGAGGTCCTCCCCTCTCTCTGCTGAGCCCAGAAAAGCCTCTAGACCTCCTCTGCTTAAGAAAGGCACCTTCCTTCAGAGTTTGAGGAACCAACACAAAAAGTTAAGAGCTTCTCCTCCCAGCAGCGCACTGTTAGCACGCTAGCAATGTCCACAGCATGGTTGCTGAAGAGCATACCTACAAAACGGGGTGCTGAGACCACAAGCACTTCTCAGGCTGGGGAAAGGACCCCACATCTCCTGAGACCATTCTCATTATCGGACAATGGCTGCCCTCAGTGACAGTATTTGGCCTTTCCTGCTGAAGCCAAGAGGTGTGGGACCAGCAAGGGAGCCCAGGAGCTTGCCTGCGTACATGGCTAGAGCAGACAGCTGGAAAGGGGAGGAAGTCAGCTGCATAGTCTGCTCCTTTTAGACGTGGTCATCATTAGAGTAAAAGCAGTATCAGAAGCAAGCATCATAATCTCATTTCAAATTCAAGTTGGAAGGGATCTCAAGAGGTCATGTAATCCAACCTCCTGCTCAAAGTAGGGTGAGCTATGGGATGAAACCAGTTTGCTAGGTACGTAGGTTTCCTTGTCCCTAAACCATTAGATGAATGCCCTGAGCACAAGGCTAGAGTCAGGCTTTCTCCTTCCTGCTTTCCCTACCCTTATGCCTGGTGGTACAATGACTCAACCTCAGTCAGCCTCTTGATGTTCCCAGGTGAGATACACATGGTGTCATTCTCTCACGCTTTGAGCACAGCATAAAAGCCCTCCTTCACAACTCCTGCTCAGTGCAGACAGTGTTCAGGAGGTGAAGACTACACCATTAGTACCCATCTGGCTTCTGGGAGGTCTCCAAAATGAACTCAGCTTGAATTCAGGCTCTTTACACAGGTCAGGACTTTTACAGCAGTCGAGAAGGGACAGAGCTCCAGACTGGACATGGGCATCCAAAGAGCTGTCAGCCCAAGCACAGCCTGAAAGGACCATGAATTTAGCTGTACATAGAGTTATCTAGCTCAGAAGCCAGTCAGACAGGATTGCTGGCTGCAAGACAAATGGGTTTCATAACCCAAGTCTTTGAGGACATCTCATTAGGTTGGATGCCATTCAGTGTGCATAAATGCACAGCAGATTCAAACTCCTCTCCCTGGGTGCATAGTGAAACTTCTTTGTGTGTTTTACACATGCCTAGATTAACATTCATATTAATATAAGTATAGAATTAGATTAATAACTCCATTATTTTCTCTATTATAACCACCATGTTTCTTAAACATTTCCTGTGTGGAAGTCACAGTATATAAAAGGTACTTGCCATAGTTTTTCCCAGGAGAACTAAAATGTAATGAAGGTGCAGGAGGGAAAATTGTACCAGAAGCACCCAGGGAAAGCCACTGCACTGGGTTGGCCTGTGCTGTGAATGAAATCACTGGCAATAAAGCTGCCACCCTCCACCATGAAAGAAAAATGGCAATTAGGGAAACACTGGTGATGTTAGGATTATTTTCACAAGGGAGAAAATTAATTCAAGGACATTTTTATGGTCAGAGATGATCACACTTCGTGATGATTCATGATCAGTGTCTGTTTTCTGGTGTCCTTGGTGGATGCAGAGTGGGTTGCTGACTGGCTGAATTTTTTGTCGTGGTCCGGGCTGCTCTGGACCTGCGATAGAAGCATGTTAGCACTGCTCTGCTTCCACCTTATGTCCCCCCTGGCACACCGCAGAGCAGAGCTGTGGCCAGACATAACACAGCAGTGGGAAGATCAGGTTCCTCAGCCGAAGTAGAGTGTACAGTTTGGGTATTTAGGGAAGCAGGGCTGCAGAGTACATTCAGTGCGCGTTTGTTTCAATGATTTATCTACTAAGCCATCATGCACGGGCAGGCAAAAATTGCTCTGCCACAAACCAAGCATTAAATCTTGTCTACACACAGAGCTGTGCTAGCCTGACAGCAAGGGTAGTGCTGGAAGCAGGCCATCATCATTATTTCAGAAAGAAAAAGAGGGGGCACAGCATGACGGTGGGAATCAGGAATTGGGCTCTGTTTCGTGCTCTGTCATTGAATGGGTGGAAACTTGGCACAAATGACCAGGCTCTAATTCACCCTCCAGACTTTAGGTATCTGCCTGGGGCCCCAGCAAGACACTAGGGATCTCCTGAGGAGAAATCCTCTGTAGGAGTCACAGATAGGACATGTCCCTTCCAAGAAGTGACTCAGATCTCCTTGCACATACCTTTCCCTCTCTCTGCCTTTGCTGACAGCAGAAGGATCTTAGACCCCTAAAGCTAGAAGGAGCAGCTTGGCCTTTGTCTTTTTTCCCCTGACATAGAGAGAGGATAATGACACTGACCTTTTTAAACAGCTTCTGACATCCACAGATGAAAAAAATGAACTTGTAAGAGACTATTGTTATGTATCTTTGGACAGAGGGAACAATGACGTTTCTATGACATTTTATAATGAAAATACTGCCATAATAAAGATAATGACATGTATGATCAACAGAGTATGCTTAGTTGTGGTATTTGACAGTGATAATTTGACTTACTTCTTTTCCTCTCTTTTCTACAGAAAAAAAAAAAAATTAGCAGACACCTCTTGTAAATCCTGCTGAAATAAAAACTCTGCTGAATTCAATGTGTACGGAATTTTTTCATGTTGTGGAGAAAATACACAGATTAAGCTATTTTAGAAACAGATGTTTGAAAATGGAATTTATGATCTCTATGGGTGGCACCGTTATTACACTGGTAAGAAGGCTGACCCACCTGCAGGAGCTGGGCATGAGAACCATGCTCACCTCACACTTGACTCCAGGTGTGATATTTTGCCTTCTGCCTTTTTGGTGGAGTGGTGACAGCAAAGGTCTCCCAGAACCAATTAGGCTGGGTTTAACTTTGTATCTCCTTCCCATGCACACACAGGTCTTACACCAAGCACATATTGATAGAAGGGGCATAAGGACATAAGAAAGGAACTGAAACCTCAGACCAGTGGTTCACTCAGGCAGTAGTCAGTGCCTGAGGACAGCAGCAGGAGGTGTTATTTAGGGAGAGCGTGTGAGCGTGGTCACATTTGGGCCTGCAACCCCATCCAGTCACTTTAGCATCCATCTATGGACTCATCATCATGAGTTCATCAAAACCCTTTCTGAACCCATGGGCTCTGTCTGCCTCTCCAGCTCTCTATGACGGCACAAGAAGTGAGTCTGTGTCCATTATTGATCTATGGCTACTTGGTTCCATTTTTCGTTCCTCTGTCTTTCACTTTCTCCTTTTGCAAAGCAAGTTTAGCTAGGCTGAATTAAGTTATAAAGTGAACCGTGATTGCAATTGACTCCACTAATGAGGCTGGATGTTGTACATGGCCACTGATTTTGTGGTTGAGAGAAGGGACTACAGAATGTGGATGTTACAAAAGGGAATAAAAATCTCCTTCTCCAAGACTATTTGGCAGAAACTTCTTAGGAAATAGAAGACAGAGGGAACTAAATGTGAGGTTTAATATACACGTAACAGGCTCAATAATGCTCAGTAATCTTTGGCATATCACTGCCAGAAAGTATCAGAAAGAATTTTGAGGTTACATTTTGCAAGCAAAGCTCTTGTGAAAAGCAGTGCCTTCAAATCTAAGACCAAAACTTTGATTTATCCTCTGTCCTAATCACTGAGTCCTAGTCTGAATCTAATCTAGGTTTGGGTTTATGTATATGGCCCATCTCCAGCCATAGCAAGACTTTGAAGGAAGCAGCCCACCGCTCCATGGAATGAAACTTTCCAAAGGTTTGCCGAACAGGAATTTCATAACCAGACCTTCTGAAAACATTGCTAAAATGGCCACTACCACCCTCTTTGCTCATGGAACTGGACAGAAGCATACATGAGGATGGAGAGAGCACAGAGGAATTAATATTTCCTCTTCAGAATCATCATCAACATCTGCACTGGAGAATAAATTGGTCCATGGGTAGTGCTTTGGTCCTGAGGCCAACTGAGGACAAAACAGCTCAAGTCTCTGAAACAGGGAGTCTGTGTTAAGGGATCTACTGTTAGGTCTCCCTGGCCCATACCATCCCCTGTGCTGGCCATGGACACTGTAAGGGACAAACTTGAGTCTCTACCAAAACCGCTCCTGGGACTGTGCATGGGCAATCGTATAATAAAGCCCAGGCCCATCCCCTGCTCCTGTTCACTTTCCCACCAAAGGTGGCATCTTTCCCACCTGTTGGGAACATTCCTCTTCTGCCATGTGGGGTTGCTAGTATTACACAGATGAGCTAAAATGGGGCAGAACAAGATAGTAACTGCAGTTCACAGCGGTGACTCAGGAAAAACATTTGAGCCACCATAGCTCACCCCTCATGGTCTGGCAGCTCATGGGAATGTTTGTGGGGGAAGGGGAAACAAAAGGATGATGGTGTTTCTTCGAGTCTTCTTCCTGCTGGTCTAACAACTCAGCTGACTCATAAAAATGTGCTTGCAGTTGCTCATCCCCAAAGCCGGGGGAATCCTGGGCATGAGTGCAATACACCATGGGGTAGTGGCTGGTGGAGGGAGGTTTGGGTCTATGGATGCTGCTCCTCAACAGTGTTTCTGGCTTCAAAGCTGCTCTGGGAAACACTATCCTCCTGCTCAAGGACATGGTGGCTCCCTTGCACCCCAGCACTGCCACTTTCTGCCTTTTCCACTAAGCTGCCATAAATGTCTATAGGATGATCCACAGGCATTAAAAGAACAAAACTCACCTTTCTCTGGAGAGAAAGAGGTAGTCAGTCATTTTTTCTGCCTGTTTGAAGATCACGGTGCAAGACCTGCTGTAAACAAATTAATCCCCCATTTCTAGAAATGATCTAATAAATCATTTCATCTTTCAGTTTTGTTGTACCCCCATAGAGTGCTTTTGGTATGATATCAGTGGATGGTAACTCGTCTTTGTGCAGTTCGTGTGAGCACTACTGAAGTGGCTATAAATGCAGGCAGCCTCCTGAACCCCACACCATGATTTTCACTTACATTTGGAGCTGCTCCTCTGAGAAACACTGAAGATTTGCTGTAGATTAGTACATGAGCTGCAAGGTGGGCAGGAAGCTCACTGTGTGGAAGCAGGTAAGGGAAAGAGAGAAGTGAGGCTGGAAAGAGGTTATTAGTGACAGTCATCAAGGATTATTCCTGGGACTCCTTCTGCTTGAGCTTTCTCATTCTTCTCCTGCTTGCCCCCACCAAAACAGAATGTCCTTGTCAGCCTTATCCCTTGGGGACAACTATCTCGAACTGTGTAGTAGGACAGTGCCTGAGACATGCCCTGCTCTGTTGGCTCCTAATGTGCCAGAGCTAGGAGAACTGTAAGCTGGTGATGGCTGTGAAAAAGGCAAGTATGACCCAGGGATAATTCAGGCTAAGTATTCCCTGAGTAAGCAATCAAATAAAGGCATAAAAGTCCTGCAGAATAATGCTGAACTGCATTCATTCTCTGATTTTCCTTCAAACTCAATTATCCTTTGGCAATGTGCCTGCAAAAAAATTTAGTTATGTTGTTACTGTGTTAAAGTTACCCACGGTCTGTCATTCTGACCCGTTCTGCTTCATTGTCTCCTCCTATTTCTCTCTCTCATCTCTTGTCTGACCAAGAGTGTTTTGAGGAAAGTACAGGACTTTCTCCTCTGTTGCTGTTTAGTACAGTCAAATGAGTCATGATCCATGACTACACCTCCAGGACCCTGGTCTCCAAGTAGTAACAGTGCACAGTGCTAATACGAGTACCAGCAGAGGGGAGAAACAAAGGGTTGCACATCCAGCCTGGATGGCAGGACAAGCAGGTGGCAATAAGTAACTGAACTGGGGTTTGTCTGCAGCGTGTGGTTATATGCCAGGAGGTAGCAAGGATCTTTAACATCCTCTAAGCCCCAGATTTCAGGTCTTTACAACATCTGAAAGTTTCTCTCCAAGAGTTTAAGCAGTCCCTGCTCAGTGCTGGTGAGACTGTGGAACACAATTTACAGTTACCCCGTTTCCTATCCTATCTCATACGACCTTAGAGATGTGCAGGCTCATAAGCAGAAGCGAAGCTTGCTTCCTTCACGAATGGAATGAAAATTAACCATATAGCACCTACAAAATCAACATCCTTTCCATTGCCCAGATTTTCTCCAAAGAAAGCTTCTTTGAAATTTGAAAGGATAGAAAATTTCTGTCATAGGTGATAAACATGGTCAGAAGCTCATTGGTGCTTGTACCAAAGTGATTGCGGACCGTCTTCTGTGGGGCTGGTGGGATAATCCCATTCCCTGCTTCTGATCTGTATATTTATTGCTACACTTCTTGTCTCTTTCACCAGCTTTTCAGTCACAATCCTTAGGATCTTCACTATGAATATCCAGGTGGAGATTTCATTTCATTCTTCAGCCCTGCGTCAAGTTGAAACATCATGTCCCTCGTGTGCATGCCCCATGTCCCTTGCTTCCTGCCACTGTCCCCCATCCCCACTTTTCACTGCAAGCAAATCCAGCCCCAGAAGCATCATCATTGCCTTCTGTCTTTCCCTTTTCAAGCTTTCAGTGAGATCCCTCCTGCCCAAATATTTGGACAACCATCTATGAAGCCATAGTCTTGGTGCCGAAGAGCACTTCAGCACATGTTTGACTTGAATTCAAGTCCTGTAGTCTATATCACTTTAACACACTTCTGAATGCTGTTGAACTGCAGCCTCTGGATCTGAGCCTAAGGGGCACTGGAGATGGTCACTTTCATGATGACTGCATCAAGCTCTGAAACCTTCCTTCCTGCCCGATCCTCTCAAAGAAAGAATCAAATTAATCAGAGCTGATCATTCAGAGGAGCCAAAGTAAGCACACACTGGTGGGGCTACCTGAGGTGGATCTCTGGATGAGCATCAGCACTACCTTCTTTCCACCACTTCCCAGCTGCTGTGCGAGACTTTTGCTTTACAGGAAATTGGAAATTCCCCTTGATCTTGCAGCCAGAAGTGCAGGGGAGGTCCTGTGTCTGTGCAAGTCCCTTTGCACAGCCAGGGGATCTCCCTGGAACATGACTGTACACACACATGCAGTCAGGTGCAAAATTCAGCCTGTACATATTGATCCTCATGGTGCAGGGACCTTGTCATTGTGGAAGTCTGTTTCCTACTTAAACATCTGCAGGATCAGGGCCCTTCAAGTGCAAGGGAGATTAGGATCTGGTTCTGTGTGGTATCGCTTGGAGGCCTGTGCCCATCTCCAATCACACCTACCGTTGAGAGCTATGTGCACACTAAAGGGAAATGCTTGTCTTGGAATGAGCTCATGCTGCTGTGCTGCTGTTCTGTGCATGTCAGCAGTTTTGTGGACTCTTGTGTTTGCAGATGTATGAATTATCCCTTGGCAGATGGTTGGTTTCACCCTCCTTTATGCATGCATGTGTTTCAGGTGAAAAGCGTATTCATTGTTGTAAGCTTTTCATTCGTGTTCTTACCCACTTAGGTGGATAAGAAAAGATGTTTCTATATATGCGCATTGTCAGCCTCAACAAATCATTCTGCTGGGCAGAAGCAATGAAAGGGAGTAGGTGATCTTCTGAGGTTCCTCCAGCCCTACAATTCTCTGAAAATATCAAGAGCAAAGCTGATCTCGTAGTACGTTAAATAATCACAAAGTTTCTGTTATGTAAACCTCTTTTTGTGTAAATCCAAACAACTATTGATATTCTTTTTTCATATTTGATATAAAGGAAGTACAAATATGATCTATCATCATACATGGATGGCTGCAGGTAAAGACAAACACAATCAACAAGTTGAAATCATAGAATCATAGGATCATAGAATGGTTTGGGTTGGAAAAGACCTGAAAGATCATCTAGTTCCACCTCCCTTGCCATGGCAGGGACACCTCCCATGAGACCAGGTTGCTCAAGGCCCCATCCAACTAGGCCTTGGACACCTGCAGGGATGGAGCATCCACAACCCTCCCTGGCCAGCCTATTCCAGTGTCTCACCACCCTCAGAATGAAGAATTTCCTAATTTCCAATCTAAATCTACCCTCTTCCAATTTGAACCCATTACCCCTCGTCCTATCACTACAGGCCTTTGTGAAAAGACCCTCCCCAGCTTTCTTGTAGGCCCCTTTCAGATACTGGAAGGCTGCAATAAGGTCTCCCCAGAGCCTTCTCTTCTCCAGGCTGAACAAGCCCAACTCTCTCACCCTGTCAAATCCTGCTACTTATTCTTAATTCTGATGCTGTGTGTGACTTGAGCAAGGATAATTCACTTTGTTTACTAACCACAGGCTATAAACATATTTTTAATATTTATTTATATATTTATTAGTGTGCACAGGGTGGGACCACTTTTGAAGCCTGGATTTGCCTCCCGCTTTGGCTGCAGCCTGACTTCATGCTACCTGAGCATGCACAGGGTCCTTGCTCCCCCATTGTGCTCAGCTCTGTGCAAGGCTATGGGGAAGCAAAGCTTGTCCTGTACACACAGGACAGACTGCCCCACATTAGGCTGGCATCCCCTGCCTGTGAACGGACAGGCTTCGCAGGGGCCACCCTGGCAGTGGCATCAAGTAACAGGGACAGCTGGGCCCTACACACTGCATGCTAGGTAGCAGCGTAGGGTCCATTTGCTACCAGCACTGAGCTGTGGTTGTAGAAACCCGTGCCATAAGCCCCATTTGGCCCCCGAGGCACCCACTGGGTGTGTGCAGGGTGCCCAGCTGCACCCCAGCCGTGCGCAGGCAGACCGCAGAGCACACACCCAGGAGTGTCTCGCTCAGCCTATTAAACTGTTTAAGAGGGGAAAAGAAAAGCCTTTAAAACATGATGCACTAATGACAGATTAATCCACCCAAGAGAACAGTCATAAAGTAAAATGGCGTATAAAATAAAACACATTATTAAGTACAATTGAAGTATTAAGTAATAAAGGTTGAAATACAGGATGAAATTTGTTCCTGTGTGCAGGGCCAGTGAGTGCATCCTCACTCCACACCGGCACTGGCAAGTAGGCTGGAAGGAAGTTTTGCCCTGGTCCTTGGAGGGGAGGACTTCACCCCCAAATTGTCCCTTGGGACAGCTGTGACCACCCCCTTGTCATTGAGGCATGACACAGCACCAGCTCTGCTAAAAATGCTGTTTGCCACAACATGGGCAGATCCATGGTAGGGAAAAGAGGCCAGAGCAGTTCTTTCTGCCAAGGTCCAGTCTGTGATACCTGTTCATTTGTAACTGAGAGGTTCCTGAACTCATTTGCTCACCAACCGCATCTCTCAAGCTGTCTCGAAAAGCCAACACCTCCCCTGAGCAGCCCTGCACCTCACGGTCCTTACCCATGAGTAAGGATGTCCCCACACTCGGTGCCCTGTGAACACTAAGCAAAGAAGTTACATCCAGCACTGGAAGAACAGCTTTTGGGGTCTCCTCCTGCCCCGGCCCTTCAACTGCACCGGTACAATTGCTTCAAGGGGAAAAGACCAAACAAGTGAAAGACTCTCCCTTTTCTTTTTCTTTTTTTTTGGCCAGGGAAAGAGGGGAGAGCCCAAGGGCTGCTGCTTCTACCACACAAACAACTTGAAGAAAATGCAGCTTGAGAAGAGGGGAAGGAAGGAGAACTACAGAAAGAGTCCAGTGCTGAATTTATGAATGCAAAAATCTCTGGCTGTTAATAGGGTGTTTTCATGTAAATATATATTAGTGAGTAAATAATACAGTAAATGCGTCAGCCAATAACACTCTCGGGTCTTCGCATTTATAAATGGATGTAGCTTACAGCTCTGAAAAATGAAGAGGCTCTGGGCCTCTGTAGTAGTCACACAGCTGGAGCCTCTTCCAGGTATCATGGTGCAGGAAGGGTGGTTGTACAGCTGTAGTGACCCTGAAGAGCAGCTCTCTCTCAGACACCCCAATGCTACGTAAGCACCCGTATTTCACACAAGCAGTATTATCAGCTGCAGTCATCTAATGCTTTTGCTGTATTTCCCTGTCTCCCAGGAAGTCTGGCATTGCAGAAAAGCAAACCTGACCACCTTTTCTTATTTTTGGCTCAAGTAAAGTTCTTCCTTGGTTTTCCCTTCCTTGTCTTGCTCAATTAAACAGTGAAAAGAAACTGTGGACATTCAGGACTCCTCACCAAATCTCAGTGAAATGAGAAAATGTAACCATTAATTTCATCCCAGCTACAGGAATGGCTCCTTTTCTCATTGTTATCTGCATGAGTCCCTCAACATGCCAGTACCGAGCCAGGGTACTGGGTGGCAGAATCTGCCCCTTGGATTTGGTGTTACTGTTGATGATGTATTTGGCAGTGAGAACTCAGCTGAGTCTTGGGTCGCTAAGCTGAGGTGTGTTGGAAAGGTGTAGCAGATGACACCACCGGTAAACCCAAGCAAACAGACTGGTGAAATCACCGAGACCTCTTGAGAGTGAACACTTCTGAAACCCTACAGTGCTATTTTTAGAGCTGTATCCTAGATAAGAGCTCTGAGTGTTTGACTGGTTCTTGTTATAGACATGTATTTACCCTTTCCTAAGACAATTCTACTTCACCTTTTTTTTTTTTTCTGACAGTCTTCAGGCAAGTAGGCAAAAGATCAAAAAGGCTACACCTTGCAAAATAAAAGAAATTTGACTCTTTTTTTTCCCTTTTGATCTCAAGAGAAGTCTATGCTGGGTTACGCTACAAGTCTATGCTAGGTGCCCTGGAAAATATTAAAAACACAGGGTGAGATTTTCAGAAGTATTCTGTATTGCCTGTCAAGTTGCAGCCAATGACATCTACTTGCATCTATTTTCCTGTCTGCTTGTGATTCTTTATGTCTCCTCTGGTTTCAGAAGAAAACAGACAGTGATCCAGCTCATTCTCAACCTCATTGCTGTACATCTTTCCCTTCTGCAGCATGTGGGCTACAGGAATTCAGTACTTTTTAGTAGACACCAGTGAAATGAGCCCATGTCTAGGCTATTCCTGATGTTGCTCTTGAGTGGCTGGGGATTTTCCATGCCCACCTCATAAAACTGCTGGCCAAGAAGGAGGCCCTTACCAATGGGTTTGACAAGCTTCCTGGGGATCTCAGAGTCACAGAATCACAGAATCACAGAATCACAGAATCGTTATGGTTGGAAAGGACCTCCAGGGTCATCAAGTCCAACCTTTCTCCTAGCATCTCTAGTCATTGCCAGCCCTCTGCCTATATGCTTCTGGCAACACTGCACCATGTTCCAGTCCAGGCCTGCTCAGCTGACACTCAGCTGGTCAACAGGCAGCTCCCTAAAAATGAACCCCTATCCATGCGCATCTGCATGTTCAGAGCTCTGGGCAAGACAACAGCCAGGTCAGAGGCTCCCCTGGCCTCCTCCATCCCACAGGCTTCCACCCTTTCCACCCTGTCATCTCCTGAATAACACATGGGCAGCAAAAACGGGCTCACAGAGAGACTTTTCAGGATGGTCCCAATGAGAAAAGTAGGATGTCCCTGGCAGAGGGAAGTCCTTTGAGCAGACTGGATGGGAGTGCCAAGGTGGCCAGATGTGGCTGTGAGGGCAATGACAGCAGCTTCAGTGATGACTGTTAGACCTCAGATAAACTCCACCAAAAATCTCCAGACCTCAGAAGAATGGGAAGGTAGGGAACATGGTGAATCTCACTTGGTAAAAAAACAGGCACTCAACAAGGAAACATAATTTCTCCCTCTATCTCTTGGTTTTCATGGTGTCCTATGTGCTGGCTCTACACCACCTCCTTTCCCCAAAATGAAGGGCTCTACATCGGGCTAAAGGGCAGAAAAAGGGGTTTACTGGGTGTGGATGCAGAAAGGGATGGGTACTCCCACTCACAACCCTCTCTTTTGAGTGGAAATTTTAATTGATGGGCCTTATTTGATTGATTGCCTTGACAGTGGGGAGAAGCAAGGAAGAATGCAAGTTATGAATCAGCTGGCAGGTCTGTGAATGCAGAAAGGGTGGGATATGGTGAGTCATCATCACAACCTATTTCTCAGCTCTTCCGTAATCAATCTTTTTGTCTCTTGCAGGCTTGACAATGACTCATTCTTTGACATGCCTCTTTAGAGCTGCTTTGTATGTTGCCTGCCAGCCTCCCTGGTGCTGTTCAGTTTATCTGTTGCATAGTGCCAGCAGAGGTGAAGAAATGCTACACCTGATGGAGGCAAAATGACTTCAGGAAACAGAACAAATCGTTCTGGTGATAACATAGGTAGGGAGGACAGTGGCTCTAAAGCACAAGGGACATGTACTTGGTGCAATTCCAATGAATTTCTAAAAATATTCATGAAGCATCCTCTTTTTGAGCACAGGAGAAAGGAAGGCCATGACTGCTGCGTCCCATAAGTTCTATGGCCCAAGAGGCTCTATCTCTCTCTTTTCAAGCCCATGCTGTCCAACTCTGGCTTCTGGGCATCTTGCAACACCTGCAGCTGATGGCTCCTACCAGCTGTGGGTCTTGGCATCCTCTCTGGTTTCTGGCTGGGCTCTGCCTGGGCACTGCCATGCAGGCTGGTGCTTTGGACAGTGCCTTTTATTGATTCAGTGTGTTCTGTGCTGTGCTTCACCAGCTTCTTTGACTCATCCTTTAAGAAGTCTGCTTAGCATCGGCAATGGCGCTAAGCAGGTCTGAGACTGAAAACAGCTGTTATTGTGAGACCAGTTGTAACGGCACATTTAGTACAGATTTCTTCTGACTGGAGCTAATCTGAGGCTCATCAGCCAGAGCAAAACCGAACTCTGTTTCCTTGTGGATGAAGTCTCAGGGTTTGGCTGCTCTGACCATGGCATGGGAAGGCACAGTGATGGTCCAGGCCAGAGAGCCACAGAGCTCACATATCTGTCCCTGCCAGGTCATTCTCTGAGGACCTTGATACAAGCCAAGGGGGACCATGGCTGTTTGTATGCAACTTCCCTGAAGTCTACTGCCCCTCTTGCCACCTTCCAAGTTAGCCCTGGGGCAGCCTGGTCTTAAACTCCACTTCCGTCCACCCCACAGTGACAGTTCTCATGGTTTAGCAAATCTGCATAGTATTCAGACTCCAATTTGCTTCTCCATTTCTTCCTGCTCTCCTTGGTTTTCATCATCTCATCACAGAGAGTGACAGACCTGCCCAAGAGCTGTTTATCTAGCTCTTACTTTTACACCCAGGCTGAGATCAGAAAACAGAAAGTGACATCATTCTGTTCATCAGATCTGCTCTACAAGTACCATACACACACCAAAAATAAATGTTTACCTCGCTTTTCCTCAGGGTAATGTGGCAAAGACAACACAGTAAAGACAAAGTAAGCTGAATTACCTTCTGATACATGTCTCCTGCAGAATCACTTATTTCTTTGTCACTGGAGACAAAGAAAGACCCTTTAGAAATGAGAGTGCGTTCTAACCAGTTTGCAGAAATGGCTAAAGGAATTTTTTTTTTTAAATTGTACTTCCAAATTTGCAAAATTAACTTGGTATTAGCAGTGTCCTTGTCTGCACTGATGATGGCTATCATCATATTTCATTAATGTACCCTGGATTTTTGTCATTTCTGCTGCAGTAATTCGTAATGATATTAAGTATTTCCCATCTGAATTCTCATCCTCCATGGATGGAGTTTGCTCTCCGGCCCATCAGCTCCCCTTTTGATGTATCTGGCTGCCATCCTCTTTTTAGCCAGTACTTTTTCACCCTGTTATAGTTAATGTTATCCAGTTTGGTACAATAACAAAGACCTTACTCAAGTCCAAGTAGACTGCAGTTCCCTAAGGTATCATTTGTCTGGAAAGACAGCATGTTATTTCTACACTCTTCAGCTTTAGATAAATCTCTGTAGCATGTTTTCATTTCCATTTACCCACATGACGTTATTTAGTTTTTCAGTCACACTTTTTTCAAAAGCCTCTTTACTTCTGTGGTTAGACTAACGACTCAAGTTTCCCAGGTGGCTTTTTGTCCACCTTTCAAAATAAACATTATGATTGCAACTTTCAGGCCAGAATGTACCAAGCTGGATTCGGTAGCCTGACTCCTCATTGTAACAGCAATTTCACTAAGCAGTTCTTTAATATCGGCAGAAAAATAGTTCCCTTTAGCTGGTACACAGCAAACCCTTTGGATTTTGCTTCTACCACAACTGTTGTAATTTCCATTTACACCGAGACTCTCTCATTAGACAAGTTGTCTTTGCCCACAGGTTTTATGTTGGTGTCCTAATGAAAAATTCAAGCAAGGTACTCATTTTGTTTTGGGGCCAAACCTATATTATCTTTCATCTCTACCGCTTTTCTCTGCAAAGCAGAACCATTTCCTCTTCCTTGTTCTCTTTTTATTTGTAGATTGAAGAAGTCTACCATTTGTTTAAATCCTTTTTTACAAGGCTGAAATCAGTTGGATTTTGACAGTTGTCTAGACACCATTTTCCTTGCTGAGCCATGCTTTCTTCCATTCTTTGTAGGCTTACTGCTAACTCCTAACACTATGTATCTCATCTAGTCTGGCATTATGCTTGACAGGTCTGTGATTTACTCTGGCCACCTGTTAAAACTGGTTGTCAGTAGTGAGTTCCTGAACAATTTATGTGGCAAGCCAGCATGCTTTGCTGTTCTCTGAAAGCATGAGGACAACCAGAATGGCAATTCTTCTTGGTTACCAGTGCCCGCTTGTATAGACCTTCCTTTGCCTGCAGACATAAGTCCTAGGGTTTTGTTATCTTTTTGTTCTTGCTTCTATCTGCGGGTCACTTGCTGTCTCTGTCATTTCTTTCTTTCTGTTTTGCTGGTGTTAGCTACTTTTCTTCAAATCTGTTCCCCTTTTGCTGCTTGATATTTTTCTCCTCATTGCTTTTATTATTCACAGGTATATGCCAAACAGATGGACCTGGACAAGAAGGATAGATGCAACACCACTACATGGAAGTGTGGAAGATCTGGTTAGAATGAATGATAACTATTGAAGTAGATTTAGAGATGGATCAAGGAAGCAAGATGATGAAAATGAAATTAATATCTTCAGGATCTTGTCCCCGTTCTATCCTTGTCTCCAAGTCTCCATGGATCCAAAAGATCCTTAGGTCTTCTCTTCTACTGACTTGTACAACAACATTAGTATCTAAACTTTTTTTGCCTGTTTAAGCATAATATTCAGACAGCAGGTTCTGCATCTAGCCAACTTCATTGTTTTCTGTCTTTCTAGGATTATTTCTAAGACTTCCTCAGTAGTTGCCATCAACTTTTCCCAAATGAGATGGCACTCTCTTTTATTTTTTGTGATTACTCATACTAATGGTTATGATGTTGACATAATCAACACAAGGAAAGAGTATTAAAGCTCCATTATACTATACAAAAAGCATTTGCGTGGCATAAATTCATCTTCTATGTAATGGTGGAAACACTCTGGTGTAGAGTGGTTCTTAGCAGGAAAGAGACAACACCGGAATTCAGCAGTTCTTTTCAAACAGCAATGACAGAGCAAAGACATGAATGGGAATCCCAGAACATTATGGCAAATTGTTGCCTTTAGTTACAGACTGTCAGCTTCAGGCCTATGTGTGCAAGACCATTGCAGATCCACTAACAACAAAAGTTACTAAGGATCCGTCCTGCTCACCCTTTACTGACTTCAATGCACAGACTATAGATCAGTTTGTTGGGACAGATACCATCTCACTAAGGCAACAATCACACCTCAATGCATTGAGGAAAGAGGGCAAAGAAGGAGCTTTTTTGGGGATAAAGGTATTTTTGGTGGGGGACGATGGGCACCTGACAGGCATGAGTAGGAGGCTGTTCTAGGAAAAAAGGTGAGTGTGAACGATGGTGCCAAGTTAGCAGTGAGACACAAAGCCAAGGGAGTGGTTAAAGGAAACCCAGGCAGCAGGTGTGTGTGAGGAAACAGAATCAGGTGAGACTGTGTGCCAGTGCTGATCCCCCTGACAAGGACTGACAGTTGCCTCAGACTTTGGTATTTGAGTGGCGGTTAAATTCAGCCTAGAAACAGAACAAAAAGTCAGTTCTGAAACACCTGGTTTCATATTTTTCTAAGCAGAACCCAGCTCTGTTGATTAAATGAAGAGGTCACAGCACCAAGGATGTATGAAGAGGTCTTACAAAAACTGCAGGTATTCTGCCTGCTTCCCCTTACCTCTTGTCCTTGGGAATTGTGGTCTAGCTTTGTGAAGGTACTTTAGTACCAAAAGGTGCAAGTAGACAAGTAATGAAAGTTTCAAAAGCAGCCACTTATCTTCAGAAAACTGCTAGAAAATGACAATATTCAGCAATTTATTTCTTTAGCTGCCTAAATAACTAGGACATGGCTTCAAGGCATCATTTTAAACACCCACAATTGAAAAAAAAATACCAAAAGTCCTTAAGATTAATTTCATTCACAAATAAAGAGTATTTGGGTTTTGAAACAGTATCCCAACAGTATCTTCTGAGAAGCTCCTGTGAGGTCCTACTCTTACAGTAAAACTAAATTAAATGCTCTTTCCCAGCTGCCTCTGGACAGAAGTACTCAGACAAGGTACTTTTCTTCTGGAAATAGGCTATTCTGCTTTGGATGTCACAATCTACCTTAGTCCAGATAAACTCCCTCTGCAGTATGAGCTTTAGGACTTTCACTTCTAAGTCAGTAGCAAAGATCTCATTGTTTTTAACAGGACAAGATTGGGCCATCAGCAACACTTCCACCAGAACGGGCATGCCAGCAGAGGACAAGGGAAAACAGGGGAAAGGCCAGTGAATAGCTGAGTAATTAATGCAAACTTTGACTGGTGAGCTCTTTGGGGTGAAAACAGGGGGTCATGTGGGTTGGTATACTTCAAGACATCTCATCAGTTTCAGCAAATTTAATGATAGACATCAGAACAATGATGCTTCTTAGCCTTGGCACTACTGCTATACTCAGTGACTAAATGGCAAAGGTAGGCGAGCTCCCTGTTTGATGTCATGGTCAAGGAATAAGAAGTCAGTAGTTCTGTAGTGACTAAATGACACATGGGTAAACTCTAGGTATCTGGTCTTACAGCTGTAGTAGATGGATGGATCTGAGCTTTTCTGAAGTGCATCTATGAGGATTTTCCCAGCTGACCTGCAAAAGACTTACAGGAAATCTGCAGTAGAGCAAGAGTTGAATCAAACAGCCTCTCCAGTCTACCTGTCTGCCCCCTGGTCCCATGGTCCCATCTCTTCATGTGGATATATTAACTTACTGCTGTGCTTCCCAGAGACGATAAATGGCATAGCCTGTGGAGATGCTGTGTATTTAAAAGCAGTTTTTATCTATGCATCTTTCTTCTGTAATCACAAAGCCTGAAGCAACACAATGCCCACAAAAAGTGCTTTATTTGCATTGCTATATGAATACAACCTATGGCAGATATTCAATTCCTGTAATTTGCCAGAAACATCAACACCTTGAAGGCAAGCTCAGATAGGAAATGGGTCATTGACTCACCCTTCTGGCTTGATAATAATAATACTTAGCACTTATTTAATTCTTTACACACATTAAACAATAAATCAATCCTCACTACTTGACTGTAAAACAGATAGACATCCCAGTTTTACAGATGGAGAAGCTGAAGAAGAGGAGTTCAGTGCTTTGCCCAGCAAAGCTGCTGATGGTTCTACAGTTAGCATTCCTGTTTCCCGAGTCCCCTGTGAATTTGGGGGCTTAGAGAAGTCTCAGAAACACTAGTTACTTAAAGCTTGTGCTCACACTGAAAGAAAGGCCCTTCCACAGTCATGGTTAACATGGACATTACTTTTATGATTGGTGTAAATAATCTACACTCTTACTAAAGTCTCCTGGCATCGAGAATTCACTGTCTATTTTCCACAGCGGGAAGCAGGGGCAGAATGGTTAAAAGAATTATGCCATATCCTAGCGAGACTCAATATCTAAACCAGAAGAACGCAGAGCCTATTCCTTTCTTCTGGCAACTGAATTCTGAAAGAACCCCACGCCCACTTCAGGCTCTTCTTTGAAAAATTTCATCTTTTGGAGCATTTTACTGGAGCATGTTTTACAGTAGTTTATGTAAAGGGTGACCTCTGTTAGAGACTGATGTACCATACACAGGTCTCCTCCAGACAGGAGAGAGCAGAGAGAGCATGCATATGTAGTTTGTACATATACAGAGCTCTTATGTAGAGTGTCTCCAGCCAGACATTAGCACCACTGTTACAAAGCACCAGAAGGCCCCTTGTCCAGCTGTGCCATACCCTGGGGCTCAGCTGTCTCAGCCCACTGTGGTTGGTGTTCATCTGAGGTTTTCTTGGGCAAAGCAGCCAGCTCAGGGCTCTCTGTTCTGGCTTTGGAGGAGATGCTGCCTATTTCCCATGTGTCCTCTGGGATAACCTCACCCAGCCAAGGACCCCCATGGCTGCTTGTGGCAATTGTTCTGTGCCACCGAAAAAGTCAACATCTTCCCCACAGAGAAGCGGCAGGCCCACGGACCCCAGACCTCCTGGAGCTTCTTTTGTCTTGGCTGTCCATGCAGTGACCCTGCTCTTGGCTTCTAGCAACTCAGGCATAGCTGTTCCCAGTTTTAGTTGCACAAAACATCAGTAGATGAGAACCGAAGGAAGGTCCTTAGCTGGAGAAACAGGTTTCTTTTACCATGAAAGTAAAGCACTCATTGCTACTGTTGCGGTTGGGCGCGCAGAGGTCCGACCAGTTACAGTTATAGCAACTGCTCACAAGTGAGAAATGTTCAGAGAGCAGCTTCTTACACTTGTTCCTCTGAGATGAAGCTATCCCTGACTCAAACTCCCAGACCTGCGTTGGACTCCTCAATATACATCTCTCTAAAACATACCCCTTATTCCCACACAAATGAATTTCTATATTCCCAGCTCTTTCACCAGGTGATGAAGCCTGTTTTAGACAGTTTAGCTAACATACAACATCCTTGTGTTTCCTTTCAAAATGACAGCTTCCATTTCCTAACTCCTGAGCATTCCCACATTTATTCTCCATTTGTCTGCCTTCTGATCACTCCTCCTTGTCTTGCTACAGCTGTTTCCTGTGAGTTTGATAGGTTTTCCATCAGCTTGTTGGACTGGGGATAATTGTAGTGAGTGGTTTCATGTCAAAGCCTGTATTTCACAGCAACTTGCTTAAACAGCAGATACTGCATAGCAGAAACAGATTTGATATGCAGGATCACCTGGTTAAGTGCATAACTTCTTCAATCAAAGGACAGAAGTTTCCAGCACTGTCTTGTTTCAGGGACTCCATCTTCTTGCATGTCTAACATTGGTTCTATCATTCAACTGGTCTGTGTTTTTGACGATGAGAACTTTCCTCAACACTTCCATTTGTTGTTCTTTTAGAGTTAGGATAAAATATCTGAGGCCTTTCCTGTCCTCACATGACTTTCATACATGTTTTTAATAAGTCTTTCACAATGACTTAAGAAATCTGCATCTTAGTGGTTTTCAATAAAATGTCAACTAGCCTTGAGAACCTCTCCTTAAATTTGTAATAAAGCTGCAGATTTACCATCTTGAATTGTATTTCCTTGTAGTATCTGGGGACCTACATATTAGAAGACTGTCCACGCTCTTGTCTGGATGTGTTGGTGTCTTCTGCTTAGTTAAATTCAGTTAATTCATTAGAGGTTAGTGTGGGGAGTCCCAGAAAGAGATTTTGTCCATCCCACTCCTGTCACATTAGTTTTAGGGGATTTCAGTTCCTCTGCCCCATTCCAATGCCAGGGCATTGCATCGGCCAGTGGCTTCTTACGGCTGGGACCATAGGGACTCCCCATGGGGCTCCAGTAGGGTTGGACCTGGCAGCCAAGGCCCATCCCACCCCTGTCCAGGAGCAAGGAACTTGAGGCAGCTCCAGCTCTGGGCACCAGGCACCTCACTGGGGATGAGAACAGTATGGCAGTGACTCTGCCAGCCAGATAAGAAGCCTTGACCTCAGTTCAAGTGCAGGTTCTCAGGTGTCCTGGTGCAGTGTCCTCCATCTGATTTAATGAAAACCACAATGCCATGCTGCAGAAGCAGTTACTGCCAGAAATATGATTGTTTTTTTCATGCTTTCCTTCTAACACCCATCGCTTGACTATATGCAAACAACTACGGGTTAACTTTTCTCTGCCTCTAGAGGTGTGCTTTAAGTTTTCTATTTTTCCATCTGGTTTCCTTCCTTTCTTCTAGAAATAACTCAGAGCCAAGGAGTGTGCAGAATTTACAACATTTGAGGCCAAATTCAGGGTAAGAAGCAGAGCAGAACCTGCTCGTGGGTTCCACTGGGATCTCCTCACAAACTTCTACTTTGCCTTGACATACTTTTTGCCATGTTTATACTGGAATGGTTATCATCCAGCCATTGTACAATGGCTGGTTTCTTCACAGACCTAGTCCATGCTGCATCCATCTCTTTTTACCAAGAACATGTTGGTCTGAGAGTGCTGTGACTATGCATCCATGGCACAGGCTGGTCACCTGCAGGAAGGAACTTCCCTTTCACCCAGCCTGACATTCTCTGTTTCATTTGTAGATGAAATAGGTGCCACCTAGGAAGGTTTTTGCCTTTCCTCAGACCAGAGGCTATCCTACCACACTATCACAGAAGAATCTGCCACCTTGAGAGCTCAAGAGGAAGAAATGACTGAACCAAGGCTTTAGTCTCACCTCACTGAGAGCCATGGGAGGGGAAAAACACACACCCTCAGGGCAGCCTCACTGCTCCTTCAGAGAGTTCAGCATGCTCCCTTATCTGCACACAGCCGGGACAGTGTCCCACCCCATGGCAGCTCCACGATACGGCTCTCCCAACAGAAATGCAGTGCTCCTGCCCAGGGTTACAGAGGGGGCTTGGTGCAGCTATTCAATCTTCTACTTTCAGCGCAAGACTGCCTGAGATAACCATAATCTCTCCCTGCCCAAGGTTGCCAGAGTAGTAATGAGCAAGTCCCCCACATGAGGTAGCAAAAGGGAGGGGATAGAGGGATGGACAGATACGACAACTTGAGTGACACATGGATTCACCATGTTGCATCACAGAAGTTTAAAATTACATTCTTTTTTCTACCTGTTCTATTTTGAGCCATAAAACTCCTTTGTGTTGCTGAGGAGGGAATCTCCATTGCTGTTTCAATATGCTGCAGTGAACTATATTAATGTGCAATTAATTATAGAGATTAATCATCAGGCAGTGTTATCAGATGAACACCATGACATACATGAGCATAATGCTAACCCCTTGTTCATGCTTTGGCAAGCTGAGGAAATGACTCTTGCATGGCTGAGCCAAGCTGTCAGGCTGGGTGGCCTACATCTCTGGGTGACCTTGAATTTTGTACGTGTTGCACCTACTTGATTTCAAACACATGAAGTATCTCAGCAGTCCTAAAGACTATGTCATCTCATACAGCATTTCTTTCAAAAAAAAAATCCATTATGAAAAGAGTGTAACAACACTGAGCGCACTGCTCTGTTGCTGCACCTCTCATATACACATATTTGGAAACAGATTTTGAAGTATAAGGCTATGACTTAACTACTGACAGAACACGACACATGGTGGTTTGCTGAGTTGAATGATCTCATACAGCTAGATCAGCTGAACGCTGAACAAGGGACACTAACATCCAGGACCATCCAACATGTTTGGCTGCCATAGGCAAACTCTACTAGTCTTTCTGGCTGCATTGTCTTTCCTTCAGACAGCAATGCTAATCCTCTTTGCTGGATCTGAGTTTTCTATGGGCAAGTCAGCAGCCATTGTGGGCCAAGTTCAGCAAAGGGGACATGCCATTTGTGCACTGGTGTTCTAAGGAGCTGTCTTAACCATAACCTTGTTTCGCTGAGTTTGTAAGATTAGCAGGATCAAATTGTCCAAAATGCCAAAAGAGACTTTTGTTGCCTTCACGTGAGGAACACACCTGCATTCCTAAGAATGCCCACGTGTGCCAGATCAAGGATCCATCTATCTTAGGATCTTTTCCCTTCCTGGCAAAAAAGAGATGCCAAGGAAGAGTATAAAAGGACAGGCTTATAATACTGCTGCTCCAGGATGTTCTTCCAGCCTTCATGGATATCCTGAAGCAGAGGTTGCGGTTTTGTATTTAATAACTATCAATGGATATTTCTTCCATGAATTTGAACTTGTATAAACATTGAGCACCTACTACCCCTGGCGGCATTGAGTCCCACACCTTCACCTTCTCCCTGGGAGCACAACTGCCTCCTTTTCTTTGCACTGACCTTGCCACCTGGGAGTTTCATTTTGGCATCTCCCAGTTCTATTACTGGAAGACCCAGTGATCCCCTAGGTGCTTTCTTCCTGCTACTCATGATTTTGTGGACTTTTACTCTATCCTCCTTCAGTCATGCCTCCTTCCAGTCTATTCCACCCCTTGGACAGGAGCCATTCCTTACCTTTGATCAGCCCTGTGGTCCTTTCTGTACTTTTCCAGTACTGCTATCCACTAAAAAACCTCGCAGATGAAAAAGCAAGCCCAGCTGTGGACAACCACCCAGATCTAGAGGAGCAAACAAAACAGTCCCGCTCCTCACATTGAGGGACAATTACCTGCATGGCCCCTGACCGTCTGCGCTGTATATCCAGGCTCATATCCAGACTCTTCAGCAGAGCACTGCTGCGGCCTCTCTCACCCTGTGTCCTCACCCATGAGATGCATGTCATCAGCTTGGTCTGTATCCTGCTAGGCAGCCATATCAGGGTTGCTGTCACTGCAGGAAGACTGGAGGCTGATGCTCAGTGCAATAGATACAGGAGGTGTCCTACCTCATTCTCTGAACAGCTTCACAAGGAGGAGCACCTCCATGCTGTGGAGCTCACTCTGTCAGCACTGGGACCAACAAGCACAACTTCCCTGGGGCAGCTGCAGCAGCTCAAGCAACTGAACAGGCTCCCACCAGAACCAGGGACCCAGGCACACTCACTTGCCCCAGCCCTGAACTAACCCCAGGAGGTCCCAGGCAGTTTCTCCTCAGGCATTGTCCCAAGATTTAGTAAAAAGTCATAAAACCCAAGATAATTTGAATAAGGTGTTTTGGGTGGTGCAGTGATAAAGATTTCAGAGAGAAGAACTGAGGCTGATCAACCTAAAACTGCTGATAAAGAAAAGCCAAAGAACTCCGCAGTGTCAAGAGACTGGACAACAGCTTGGACAGCAGAATTCAGTACCAACTGATGGAAAGTGGCACACGTAGAAACATCAGCTCTAACTATACACATGCAGCAAGAGGCTCTGCGTTACCATGAAGAAAATATAACTTGGGGTCATTGCTGATAGCTTTCTGGAAACGTTAACTTGGTGTTTGATATGCATGCAGTCATAGTCACCTGTGGTGAAAAGATTGTGGAGGACTAGGAAGCTTTCCCAGGAAGATGACAAACATGAACAGCAGGTATGGAACAGATTCCTCATGAGGAATGGGTAAGTGGTACTGGAGAAAAGAGCAAGATTTTTAAAAGTATGATCCTGCGGAGGAAATGGGTTAAGAGCAAGTATTCTCCTAAGATGAGAACTAAGGTCCACTTGGAGAAATCATTGTGCAGCGGGTTCAGAACAAACAAAAGCATGTTATTACCCATTGACTAATTGCATTGTGGAATTCATTACCACAATCTTCTGCAGAGCCCAAAGCAGGTTTAAAACAGGGATTTAAAATTTGCAGTTCCTAAGTGTCTGAGAGACAAATGCATGGGGAACAGATCCATCCAGCCTACTGGTTCAATTGTCTAAAGTTCTGCAACAGTGAGTCCCTAAAGCACTGACTGCTTGTAACTGAAATGTCCCATGTATGTGCTCTGGACCCTAAACTCTTCACCTGAGCATCACTTGTGGCTAGGTGGCTCTCAACTCCAACAGCCCAAGGCAGTTCTTACACTCCTATGAGGCACTTTGCTCTCAATAAAGCACCACTTTAACAATTGCTTTACTAGTTCTAATAAAAAAGGTGGAGCAGAGGCCTACGCACCACAGGGAGACATCAGGAGCCTTGAGCTCCCATGTCAAGAACTGCTGGGGGGAGCAGTCACAGAGGTTTTGACATTGTCTGTCTCTCTTTTGGAGAACAGAGAAGACATGAGTGAGGAGCCATGTGACAAAACACTGCAACGATCTGTGTGCTCCCCTATAACCCCAGCCCTCTGGTGCTGCCCTTTACACCATCCTCTTGAGCCACCTTCCCACAGCTGTCCCACAACTTCACTTTGGGAAAGCCACAGCCTGGGAAACTGAGAACCAATGGGTGACAGAAAGGAGACTATGAGAGGGTTTAGACACCTGCAGTTTCTGCCAGTTTTAAATGCTGAGGGAGTCCACTGGTGCTCTCCTGCCTGGCCTTTGAGTGGATGCATGGTTTCATCCTGGTTTACAAACCACATAGTCACACTGGGCAATGAGGAAAACTTCATGAATTGCACAGAAGAGAAGCGGCTTTGGTGATACTCAAATGAGCATGCTCCAGGCAGAGGGCTTGTACTGGATTTCTTTGTTCCCTGTATCCATACTAATAACTGGTCAGAATAATCAACATATTGCCCCTGGCATGATTTTGGCCCAGGCCAGCTAGTGCATCCCCATTGGGCACAAGCTGGTAGTTTGCGTGGGAGAGAGATCATTCCCAACAAGTGGTTAGGATGTGACCACTGTGGTTTGGAAGTTAAGCGAGCTTAGCAGGGAGGCTGCAGTGTGGCCATGCCAGTCAGCTCCAGTGGTGGAGCCAGACCTTGGCCCAAAGAAATTATTCTTTGAGTAGATTTAGCCAAGGAACTCCAGCCTCCTTTGGCACTTGAGCTAATCCATCATGCATCATTCTGGTTTTGCCTGTCACCCATCATGCAAGGGCTAACACTGCCAGTCACGCCTGTTGAGATGTGTTTGCTTATTGCCGTGCTGTACCAACCAACGTGTGTCATGGAAAGCCTTGACCTTCCTTATTTAGCTTTTCTAAATGCTTCATTTACACTAGTGTGTGCACTGTTTTTTCCTGCTCGATGTTGAAGTTCCTCATTTCCACATTGAGCCTCTTTGTGCTAAGATTTCCTGCCTTTTTGCTGAGTAGATTTGACCTTCATTCAATAAATCAATAATCTTCCCAGAACTTAATCATCACAGCCCCTCCCCAACTGCCTCTGCCTTTTTTTCCAGCCCTTACTTTTCACAGCACTTCAGCAACAGCTTGCCTGGAATTGTGATGGAATATATTGTTATTGCATTGCTATCAAATGTAGATTAAACGGAGCACCCCATTCACAGGGTGCTTCTGCTCAGTCCCTAACCCAGGATTTAATATGGCAAAGACCACTTACATTGCAGTCACCTCATCTCTTTGTTCCCCCAGGCAGGCTTGCAAGGCCAAGGCTGGGACTGGGTAGACAGTGTACTCCTACACCCAGCTCCAAGGCTGACATACCAGTTATCAGCTCTTTTTTTTGCGTCATGTGAGGAGAGCGTGCAGAAGGTTGCAGGAGTGAGCCATCTCCTGGAGGCTGTTTCCAGGCATGGACAATGGCTCCTTCAGTCTTCCCTAGTCTTCTTCAGAAAATCCTACACTCCCAGCATCCCACAAAACGAGCTAGCAAAAATGCTTAGGTAGGTTCATGGCTCAGCATGACTCATCAGTCCCTCACTGAAACAAATACATTTCCACAGGTCTGTCTTTTCTGACCATGCACTCAACACCAGGAACAGACTTCTCAATTGAAAAGGGAAACATAAAATTACAAACATTTCTCAGGGTATTCATTTTTCCTCCAGAACAACATATCTTTCTCCCCATACCAAGTCCAAAAGGTTGTATTTTTTCAGAGCTCACCCATAATATCCAAGTAGCAAATGTTCTTCCTTTAGTAGACTGCTTTCCACTTTGAGTTAAAAGGGGAAGTAGGCCCTCAGCCAAAGGTTAGATCTAAATTCAGATCTACAGAATGGTGCTGTTGCCATCTTTGTTTGTATTTAGGCCTGTCTGGCTTCCTCAGGTGAAACTCCTCTTCCAGATCTGCACAGCAAATACCAGCTTTGCTGTTGTGTTCTCTGCTCTCCCTTTGGCAAATGACTCTCTGGAAATCAGCACATCTAGGGAGATCAGTCCAAACTGCCATGGGAAACTGGCTATTTTTCTAAAATACATGATACAGATCAACCACAGGTTACTGCCTAGATTACTAGTTTGTGGTACTCATGAGATCAGACTAGGTGATCATAAAGGTGCCTTCTGGCTTTCAAATCTATCAGCCTAAATAATGCATTAATGAAGTAACATGGAACAAAGCCACATTTGTTCATGGGTAAGGCATGTTAATGATGTTCCTTTCAAAGACGGGTAGATGGAGCAGTGGATTGATGCACTGAATTTCACCTCTAGGGACTCTGACTTTGGTTACGAGACAAATGAGTTTGATAGCATCAGGTAAATACTCCATGGAGATTCGTCTCCATCCCCAAAACCACCATGCAATTTGGCAAGAACAGCAGTCTGTGCTCACGAGACGTCTAGAGGTGCTCAGGGCATTGGCAGTCCTCTGGGAGGAAGCATCTGACTGCTCTGTGCCTGGCGTTACCCAGCGCTTTCACCCTCTCGCTTCCCCAAGCATCAGCAACACACTACTCCCCAGAATCACTGCAAAGAAAATATGAAATTAAAGCTGAAAGAAGTGGGGGAAAATATTTATTTGGGTTCATGAAGTGAGCTAATGTGGGAGATTGGCCGAACTACATACTGTATCGGCTTTGATGCATTATTAGAATTGTGAAAACTTTCAGGGTTTCAAGGAAAAGATTTTTTTCCAGGCATGAGATCAAAGCAAAAGATAAATAATATTGGGTTACAGAGCAGAGGACTTTCAAATGGCTGGTCTTGACTGTTTATGTATCTAGAAATGTTGTGATAGGAGCAGCCCTTTTTTACAACGCCCAGTAACAACAGCATAAATCAAGCATTAACCAGAATTAGACAGTAAGATATCTGTTTTTTAAAGAGACTTCTACTGGAGCTGTTTTTTAGAGAAGGAAAAAAGGAGTTCTGTTTTTAATAGCATAAAAATAATCATCCAGGAGGCGCCACTGTATCTTTGTCCCAAAGCATAACAATGTTAGATATAAAACAACAGCCCTGAAACAGCTGATAAATCTGTATATGGGGACGTTTCAACACAGAGCTGCTAGGACACAGGTCAGAGTGAGTCTTCGCCCTTGTTTGATAGGTTTTTAGACTTCCTGCATAAAGTATTCATGCTAAAAAAAGAGAGAGACATACTAGTCTGTGCAAAGTAAGAGGTGTGGAAAATATACATGGAAAGCGTGTCCCTGTGTCCTGCACTTTCTGAAGCTAATGGCATATTTTTGCAGATGGTGTCTGCTTCTAGCAGTGATAACACTTGATGTTTACAGTTACTACCCAGGATTGGTATGTAGAAAGGTTCTTGCTTATGCTTGCTCCTGTGCAGGTCATGGTCACTGCTAAAGTGAAGAAAGTGAAAGGCTGCACCTGTGGGGAGGAGTGGCCAGGACAGGTGACCCTAAACTGACCAGCAAGGTATTCCAGCCCATATACATCATATTCAGTATAAAGCTGAGGGATCATGAGGGTCAAGTTCTCTACTCCAACGGCCTGCATCTGAGGAGGACTCTGTCCTAATCTGAGTGTTCCTGAATCTGTTTTCCATCTGCCACTGGGTCCAGTCTGGGACTTTCTGGCCTGCTCCACAGCCTCAGTGGTGACGATGATGTAATTGCCATCAGGGGGGGTTGCATTCAATATTGGTTTTGTATATATTTCATTTTATTGTTATTATTTTCATTAAAGCTGTTTTAGTTTTCCTTTCCAAGCCATAAGTCTCTCTCCCTTATTCCCTTTCTCTTCCTCTTTAGGAAGGGAGAGGGATTAATAAAGAGCATCTGTCATTTGTCTAGTGACCGGCCCAGTCCTTAGCCTTGACACCCTGTTAGATGGGTTATGTAATTTCATTTCAGGAGACAGAAATGATGACTGTGACATCCTGAATCATGAAGCAGCAGCATTCACAGACACAGGACAGCAAAAGCATGGACTAGGAGATGACATACAAGGACAGCTAACTTCACCCTTCAAAAATGATATATTCAATGTGAACTAGTTGTATACATTCCCTCTATAGGTAAGGCAGAGAGGCAAATGTCTCTAGAGAGTAAGTCATCTCGTCCTAAGACAGGTGCTTAAGGCAGGGGCTGAAATGCCCGGCAAAAGTGCCTTTTTTACTTCCCCTGGCTTTTGGAGCCAAGAAAACTCATGGAGCCAAGACACCTAATTGCCAGGTGGCTAAGACAAAATGAGATACATCACCCCCACAGCTAACTTACCTAATCATCATGACTCCCGTTATGTTTCCAGACAGGAAGAACAGCCAAATACTTTCAGTCTTGGATATGTTTATATGAAGAAACACAACAAGAAAGAACAAAAGTAAGGTCTCCCTTCAGGACACGGGCACAGTTTGTCTCTCTTCTGGAAGGCTTTCAGTGATGAGAGTGAAATGGCTGCTTCCCCATGCTCAGGACTGCTTTGGTTTTACTCATAAGGCCAAAACACAGCCTTTAGTATAGAGTCCATCTTGCCCTTTGCTGTCTGAATGGCACTGTTCAGGCTCATTTATAAAGCCAAGAAAAAGAAACCTGAAGATCTGCTTCCTCCACTAATTGCAGACTACCATAACTTCAGGCCAAATTCAATTGCTGCCACAGAAAAGAGTATCTAAAAGCAGTGTGAACTCTCCTCTTAACCCATTAAGGAAGCATAGGCTGTTCTGAAAGTGAAATTTTCCAGTGTCAAACTTTAAGATCAAAACCATGGTTGAGGAGTATATATTTTTACAAAAGTCTCCTTAATGCCATCGTCTCTGTACAAAGATGGTGCAATCTGATCTCTTCACATATAGGCAAACTGGTGGGCTTTAAGTAGCAAACGTATTAGGCCTGGCCACAACCCTATGGTGCAAGCGATACCCAGCCATCAAAAATAAATAATCCTACTCTGTAGCTGTAGGAAGGTCATTATGGCTTATGGACTGTATGCAACCACAGAGTCTAATACTCAGACCTTTATTCCTCCAAACTGCTCCATCATACTGAACTTCTCAGCTCAGCTGTGGAGATCCATTCTCCTTGGGAAAGAAAATTGAACCCCACTCAATGGGGTGCTGGACTCGACTGAACAGAAGGCCACTAGCAGAGCTTGTGCCTATCGACAAACATCCCTTTACAGTGAGCACAAGTGGACACTTATAAGCATGTTCAGAGACATAAAAGGCTGGATTCAGCCTGTTCATATGAGATGGTGTTTACTTGTTTCTTGACTGAAATTTTGATGTGCAAGTCAAGTAAAGCCAGAACATTTTAGAAATCCAGTTTCCACTGCAAGAATGGTGTTGTGAAAATATTTATTTGTATGTTTATATGAATATGCATACATACACATACATACATATCTGGTGAGAATGAGACTCATTCCCAATATAGGAGAGGCCAGAAAGTGTGTACCTCAATGTGTGCACATGTGTATGCACAAAGAACAGTAATAGGCAAGAGAGCCATGGAGTACCTGAAGTTCTAAATCTGACGTTGTACATAGCCTGTGGCCAGGATGCTCCTTCCATCAGAGGAGGGAGCAGTGTTGAACACTACAGGGCCCTGCTTCAGGTTTAGATCTGCTTTAGGTGTTACAGCAATGCCCAAATGTGGCCACCGAGAATAGGTACTTGACTGCTCTCTCTTGCACAGCCCTAGATCTGGAAGAACTTTGTTAGACCCAGTGGAGTTACTCCAGAATTGTACCTGTGCAAGCTGAGATAAAATCTTCTGTGCAGTGTATGAGGAATTATGTAATCCAAGAAAAGGATTTGGTCAAAGGAAGCAAAGCAGAAACACAGGAGGAATGTGAGCACTCTGCTTCACACTCTTTGAAGTGTTGTGTCTTTTACAAGGGAGTAACCTAACCCACATTTATTCCAGTGTTTTTCTTCCACAATTTACTCTAGAGATTTTCTTTAAACAATAAATAGGAAATACTCTTACATACAGCTGTGCAGGATATCTAATTTACAAGCCTTTTTTCCAGGGTGGGAGCTCGTCCGTTACACATCACAGTCATGGAAAAGAAAACACTGAACGTGATGCAGGAAGCAACAATGCTGCCTTTCTCATTTAGCATCCATTCAGTACTAAAGTTAATTGGGGGAGGTATCCCTAGGTGATTACCTGTATGGAAACGAGATGTGTTCCAGCCACTTCCACCCAGGGAAAGTGCCATCAGCCTCCCTGCAGTGGTCCACTTAACTGTTGTAACAAGCTACTCGGGATAATCATAGAATCATTCAGGTCGGAAAAGACCTCTAGGATCATCTAGTCCAACCTTCTTTGAGCATCTCCCTAACCATGTCTTGACCATGTCTCAAAGCGCCACATCTACCTGTTTTCTGAACAGTGATTATGACTTCACCACCTTCCTGGGCAGCCTGTTCCAGTGGCTAATCACTCTTTCAGTGAAGAACTTGTTCCTGATATCCAATCTGAACTTAGCCTGGTGCAACTTGAGGCCATTATCTCTTGTCCTTTCATTAGTTACCCAGGTGGTGCAGACCACCTGAAGTTGCTCTGCAGCAGCACTCAATCTTGGAGACAGTCTGCTTGGGGTGTACCTGATAACTTTGAAGTTCCTAAGATGATATTCAAAAAGGTCTTGATCTGGACAGAGATGCAGAAAAGGTTGGATCTGGACTTAAGTTTAAGCACTAGAAGCCCCTAAAGCTTATAATGGGTCTGATTTGGCAGGTGTGCTCAAGGGAAGCCTACCCACAGCAAGAGCATTAAAATCAGTCCAGAGCACATCTTAATGTGCTTAATCCACTTCTGAGTAATATTCCTGTGGCTAAAGCGGACCCTTTGCTTCCAGTGAATTAATTCAGCCTGATTTTGCCCAGGAAAAAGAGACAGCCATTCATCAAATAATTATTTTGTTAATGCAGTAAAGAACTAAAATACTGCTTTCTACCTATTACAGCAGGGGCAATACTCCATGGTGAGCAATCAGCATATAGCACTCTCAACATACACAGGAACTGATGAAAAAAGGGTTAATTTCCTCAGCCATGTCCACAGACACACTAGAATTACACAGTCATTTCAGAAAATCTACAGACTAAGCTGTGGGTTTTCTTCTCTGAGAGGTCTTTCTTTGTTCACCTCCTTGCAACATTTCAAGCTTTGCACACGCCTGTGTCCCACGCACAAGGCAGACAAGGGGGCTGAGTCCAGATCAGAAGTCTTGAGCCCAGGAATTTGGGTAGGAGGCAAAGGAGCTACATTTGACCCATGGCATCTATAAGCAGCCATCTTCTTTTTGCAGTGTTCCTGAGCATGTTCACATTAATGTTATTAGCTGTCCTTGTTTGGCTGGAGTACTTTTGATATATCCTGTTAAACTCAGGCAGCTTGTTCACCAAGTTGATTGTGGTGGCTCACGCATCAAAACATCCCAGGCTTTCACTTGCAGGAAGCAACCAATGCTGTGCAGCTCATGTCTTTCATTATCTCTCATGCTGCTGAGCATCACTGCAATGCCACCACGCCAGTGACGGGGCCGGCACAAGTCCCCATTGGCCAGGCCTGAGCGTGGTTTTGCCCTGTGACTACAAAAGGAGAAGAGTTAAACTGGGTAAGAAAAAAAATTCTGGCACTCAGTCCTGGCAAGCACAATGGCCTTATTTATTATTTCATGCATTTTCTTTCTTCTACTCATATAGTCAGTTCAGATCATATTTTGTCTTCCAGAGATAAATTAGAGCCCGCAATGGGCTTCAGACCAACTGTGATGGAAGCTGCTTAAACAGAGCATGAATTTGCCCCTCTACCTTTGCTCTGATTTAAGGAAACATGCATGCCCAGATTATTTCACCTGAGGTAGCCAAGCATTAATTAATTACATTAAAGCATTTGTGAACCTGTTAAAACTATCTATTAGATGAGCAGTGCTGCTATCTCCAGCATCACTCTAAATGTTTTAATTAATTTGGGGGAATTTACACATGCACGTTGTATGCCAAATTCAACAAAACTTGCTTTATAAACTAATAATAGCATTTGCTTTCACTGTGAAGGAGTTATGCAAGCCCGGTATGTGCATGCAAGTGGAGAAGGTGCTGGCCTCCACACAGAGCCAAGTGCTGCTTGCTGATTTACCAACAACCTGATGTTCTCATCAATATTAGTTTCATATGTCAGTTTTTGTGTCAGTAGAGGTGCACGTGCTCAGCACTGTGCATGGAAGTGTGTGTTCAGCATCTGACAGGACCAAGCCCATCAAAAATAGCACCCTTTCTTTTGTCAATAGTCTGAGAAAAATAGCGATTGGTGACTTGTGGCGTCCTTTTTGTCTACTGCAGATTTCACACTGCATTTAGATAACATACTTGTAACAGCACATCAGGGCTCAGCTGGAAATTAATGGCTGGGGTATGATTTTTAAAGGAAAAATTACTGCCCTTTTTGGCAGAATTTGAGATGATAGCTCATTAATTAGGTAGCCTGAAAAGCAAAACAAAATCTTAATCACCTTCAGTGGATTAGCCACACAAGGCAAGAAACAAGGCCTTCACACATGTGAGGAAAATTCACCAAACAGGGCAAGGTCAGCTCAGACCACATCCCAAGGAATGCCTGATCCTCTATCGCTCTGATGATGTTCTTCTCTGTGGACATGGGAGAAAAAAAGCCTTCTAGCACCTGAGCCAGATGGCATGAAAGCACTTGCCATGGAAATTCCCTGTGCATCATCACAGCTGCCCATGCCATGTTTCACCACCTGACCGACAGTCCTCATGCCTGGACGGGAGGACAGGAAGATGTCCTGGAGCACCCCAGAAGTTCTCGCCCCCAGCACCTGCAGCCACAGCATGCAGGGGACAGTGCTGCCAAGTCTGGCCACCACAGGACCTCAGTGTCTCACAGTCTCTAATGCATCTGTCCTCACTCCACCTCTGTGGGGTATTGCCCCATTTCACAACACCAAAGGTAAGGCATTTTCAGGAGCATTTAGACGTCTAGATAGGCATCTGGCCCCAGATCTTCAAAGATGCCAAGGCAGTGCCTGACTGCAGCTGGAGTTAAACTGACTGAAGCTAGAACTTAAGCATCCCTACACTTGGGGTTTTCTCCAGTTTAACTACATCACTCCAAATCCATCTAGATAAACTGATACAACTTTTCTTGTATAGACAAGACCTTAATCTCTCCATTTAATCTCTTCTTGCTATTGTTCCTCCTCGCCTGGGCCTCTCGGCAGCCCAGAGCACTAATCACAGTGAGGTGCACGGCTTTCTCAGGAGGAGCAGAGAGCTACCACGTGGATTCATTTCCACTTGTGGCTTGGGTTGGACTTGCATTCCAGCTCCCTGAGGCAATATTAGTTTCAACGTTTCCAGCCCATAAGACTCAAATTCAACATTCCAAATGCATGTCCTTAATTTATCTCCTTCCCTTGATTTTATCTGCCCTGTGCTTCTTGGTGATCTGTTTGTCGCAATAACCGTGGTGGCTTTGACAAAGTTCCCCTTCCCCAGCAGTAGCAGGCATGATGGGGTTCAGTACAGCACATCACACCATGGGTCTGTCAGGTTGCATCTCCTGCCTTTGACATGCCTTGAAACCACATTTTTAGAGAAATGTGAGGAATCCCATCCTATCACCAGGTCTGTTACGAGTCACTGGTGCTGCACCACCTGCCCAGCACTGCCCACTTACTGCTGAGGACATCTGCATGGCTCCCACCTGGATCTGCTTCACTGAACAGCTCTGTCCTTCATGATAATCTGCTCATGCACATGATATTGTGCCATGCCAAGCAAGGACTGTGATAACTTCCCATTTTTCCTTACAGCTGCTCACTCCAGCCAGCTCCTCGCTGCCCTCTGCAAGCCAGGGAGCTCCCATTTCAACCCAGCCTTCACCTGGTACCTCTGCAGCTCCTCACAGTACTGTTACCTCTCCAAATAAAACACAGTGCAAGGAAATAAGAAAAGACAAGACCCTGCTAGAAAAGGAGTCTGGAAGCAGTGTTTTGGGATCACTGATCTTCTGGTGTCATCTGATTGGGGGATATTGCTCCAGCAAGGAGAAGACGGTATTTGGTTGTCCTAGGTCAAAGTCCTATGCTCTCAAGCCTGTTGACTGGTCACTTCTACTTGAGTAGATGCCTCTAACTGTATTAAAATGAGGTCAGGGTCCTATTAGAGGTGTCATTCTAGGTGACAAGAGCTCTCTCCTGCTCTGACCTCAACCTGGATAAACTAGAGGAGACAGCAAGTGGGAGTCAGCATCTGTCTGGGATCAGAGTCTGGCCTGATGGGAGGTAGAAGTTGTGGCTTACAGAATCTGCTGTCAAGGAGCCTCAAAACCAGGTCTTCTGGGCCTAGGTTATTACACAAAAGTGATAATCAGAAAGGTATTCTTAAAACTAGTCTATATTCATGCAAACCCCTTGCTTTCCTAGCCTGTCTCAGTTCCGTTGCAATGTTTCCCAACAGTACCTGCAACTAAATGTGCAGCTGATACCATCTGAGAGACAAGGACAAAGAATGTTTCCCATTTAAACAAGATTTGGAAATCAACTTGGAAATTTTCTGCAGGACAGTCCCGAAATCTCACCAGGCCACGTTCCGATATAAGTCACAAACATACATCTTCACGTCAATAGAGACAGCTCTTAACATCTCAGAGGGGGTACACAGCAGCACTTAGGACTGTGCATATACTGTGTCCTACTTGCAAAACCTCTGCTATCCCCAGCAGGGAACCATTTGTGGTCACCTAGAAAAGTAAAAACAACACACAGAGTCCTCATCCACCACCATGCCGTCTGCAGGCACATGTGTGTGCACCCTGTCACATCCCCTTCCTCGTGCTCCCTCACTGACAGTAGGTATTTCACTTATCATTAACTGAACTAGCTCTTCGTTTAGGTGAATGTGCATCTGTGTTTGACATACCGTGTAAGAGGAAAATACCAGAAGGGAAATTTGAGCAGACACATCTGCAGGATGTGCAAATCAAGTGCAGAAACGAGGAATTTGGCAAGTCTCTCGGAAATGATGATAGTGATTATTTTTTTAATCTCATGCCTTTTACTCATTCAGCTGGGACACTATTTCCTATTCCAAGACATTTCCACATTGCATATCTGCTAGGAATGTAAACACAGTCCAGGATTCAACTACAACTTTTTCAGGAGAGAAACATCTGCTTTTGAATGTCACCACCAGTCACAGCCTGCACAGGGAAGCATTCAGCAGAGGAAGGGACACAGGCTGGATGGACCACAGCTCTGTGTTAAGCTCATGCTGTGTGAGCAAGGTGCTCTCCCCTCCATCTCACTTTCGGTCCTGTGCAGTTGGGGAATTAGGCTTGGAAAACTCCTCCAGAAGATCTCTGATGAGTGAGTAGGCATGTTCTGTAGTTTCCTCCTGCTCACAAGGCATTGCTGAGGCCCAGCTCTGTGTTTGGAAAGGGCTTCGACATCTCTACTGGGGAAATGCAAGGCATGAAGACAAAGCACAGGAGAGAAGCTGTGTGGGGACTAGAGGGAAAAAGTTGGGCAGCAGCGGCTCTGGGACCAGCAATAGCAAATCCAGGGCTTGCAAATGGAGAAAAGGAGAGTGCATGTCAACAGCAGGGAGGGGAAAAATAAGTGTCATGACCTGCTTGCCACCCAGGGTGCTGGAAAACATGATGGTTACTGACTCAATGGACAGGATGTAATTTTTCCCATAGGAATTAATGTAACTGAGAGGGGAATGAATGCATTCAGGAACATACAAAAAGTGCACGGGGACAGTATCTATGGTGTGGAGGATGGGGATGCGGGGACAGGACGATCAAGTGAAGCCTTTTTAGAGGCTGGCTTTTGGGAACCTACTCACTCACTTTTCCCGTGAGGCTGACAGCTCAATATGCACCCTCTTGAAGGAGAATTACTCCTACTTCTTCTGAATGATTACTTTTTCATTCTTGTTATCATCTTCCTTGGGTGAATCAGTCAAGCCAATCAGGGCAAGGGATGGGAAAACAAATACGTGATGAAGGTTAGCAGAGCTGGTTCTTAAATAACTGAAGATGAGGCTCCAAAACTGCAGGCAGAGAAGGGCCAGGCAGCAGGGCATTGTTGTGATGCCCAGCCTACCTTCCTCTCTGTAACAGTCCTGTCTTCCATACAGAAAACCATGTTTTCCTAGGCCCTTGTAGCTGTTTTTAAGGGAGCAGGCAAAGCACCACTGGAACCATCATCCCATTCCTTTGAGGGAACAGTAAGTGAATGAATGAGGGCAGGAAAACCCTTGTGCCTTCACAGGACAGTGATAAAGAGCAAGATCCTTGCTCTTGATGTTCCCCACAATTGCTGTACAAAGGGCCCTGCAATTGCTGTCCAAGGGGTGCTTTGTACCCAATACCACAGTTCAAGCCTGTGTCACACATTGGGCAGAACACAGGCTGCATAAGGTCTTTCTCCTTTGGTTTACAGCTTTTTCCATTATATGATCTCATTTGGTCCCTCCTGTACTCACCTCAATTTGGCATGATGCTATCAAAGCACTTTTTTGTCCTCTCCAAAGTATGTCATGCAGTTTAGACATATGCCCCATTCTCTTACACTACATTTGGTGTTGGGTCATAGGCTGGACTAGATGATCTTGGAGGTCTATTCCAGCCTCAGTAATTCTGTGATTTCTGCTGTATTTTCTGCTTCTGCAGTCACACTCTCTCCCAGCGCAAAGCTGTTCAGTGATGTGGCAAATTTACACCTCTTGAAGGTTTGGCCCTGAAAATCTAGCCAAAAGGTCTGCTGAATTTGAGAAAAAAACCCAAGACTGCTATTCCATCTGTCCTCCCTTCCCTCTGCCTGGGTGCTGTATGGGTACCTCATTTGCCTCATGCTGCCCTCTCCAAGGTGGATGGAGGTCACCCCTTCTCAGGGGAGTTAATTCTGGCTCAGTGAATTCTCAGTGAATAAATGTACACATTTATTACAAAATCGTAACAAAGACTGGACAGTGTTTTGCTCATTCTGGAAAGATGAAGCTCAGTAATACACAAATGTATTAAATGAGTTAAAGAAAATGTGGAATAAATGAGGACAGATACTCCTATAGACAAATTCATGATGGCCTGATATAAGAAATTTCTGCCGCTTACTGTATTCTAGCAGATGTTACTATCCCTTGCCACGCTAGCCAGAGTATATCGACACTTTAGCTGACAGAGTTTGCAGCCAGGTACTTTAAATTTAAACTTGCATCAATTCCTATTTCAGAAAAAGTAGCTCAGGATGGTGACCTCTGGCCAATGGCCAACTAGGGGCAGTGGCCTGTCAAAGTACCCCACAGGTTGTGCCTGTCACTGCCTCAGCCACCACCAAAACTGAGACTTGTCATCACTGCTACAGAACCTTGTTGAAGTGGTCTTAAATAAGCTCTGAAGATACAAATGGAATGCAGCATTTCACACAGAGAATCCTGATACATACTGTTAATTACCCACTCAAGAATAAAATTATGATAATTAGAAGATCAGATAATGGTGCCTGGGAAACACCAGAGCAGCAAAAGCAGAAATGTTGGTTTAGTAATGAAATGCATGTTAAGTACCCTTAAATACTTCATTAACAGCTGGGGTGACTCCCAGCCTCAGTGTGCTAACAGCAATAAGACACATAGCTCCAAGGTGAAATGGATATTTTCTCACCAATTTTTATATTTTGGAAATCAAGTGAATTGAAATAATGTGAAAAACATTTTTCACACTGTTTTCAGCATGAAACAGTTTTTGGTTTTCAGCATGGTGAAAATTACTGAGTTACACTCCTCAGTGTTATTTAACATTTCCCACCCTCCCAAGAGATGTGAGGAGAGCCCAAATAGCCCTGAAAATCAGAGAAAGGGAGAAGAGAAGAGGATGTGTCATCATTGCAGAAGGGTCCCTTTAACCACCAAATGGAAACTGCCACAGTAGAGAGTTAGAATCATAGAATCATTTAGGTTGGAAAAGACCTCTAGGATCATCAAGTCCAACCTTCATCCCAATATCTCCCTGACCACTAGATCATGTCCCAAAGCGCCCTGTGTTTTTAACATCTCCAGGCATGGTGACTCCACCACTTCCTTGGGCAGCCTGTTCCAACACCTAACCTCTCCTTCGGTAAAGAATTTCTTCCTAATATCCAATCTAAACCTCCCCTGGTGCAAGTTGAGGCCATTACCTCTTGTTGTGTTTTCATGCTTTGACTTTGCCCTCAGCTTAGGAATCTTCAGGAGAAAATAACACCAGGGAAAAGCATGAAGTGGGTAGGAATGAAATAAATACATGGTACGGTATACCTGTAACAGAGGATTAGGGCAAGCCCTCCAACAAACACTAGCTCTTGGAGCAGCCTTTTTTTCTTGTATACTATTTGTGGCATCTCAAAGAGACTCCCATTTTAGAAAGATCTGGATTCACATCTGCTGGAAAAGTGAACTAAATCTGGGCAATTAATGAATCTTGTCTGACTGCCTGACTGGCCCCTGGTCAGACCTGGCACCTGGTGAGAGTACCAGGTAAATGCCTTTGAGAAACACAGCTCAGTTTTTAAGATGAACACTCTGTAGACAAGCGAATACCAGACAAGCAAACAAGCTCAAGAAACTTGACACAGTTCAGGACAAAATTATGAGTGATCTATCACTGAAGGACATGGACTATGGCATAGAGTTTTCCTCTTGTGTCCACCACACAAACTCTCTCGAAGGCAATGCCTTTGCAGCCATGAGTGTGCCTTCGTAGCTGTGCATATGTGACTGTGACTAAGAGCTTTTTATTGCATTGAATCCTACTGTCACTCCCTGGAGATGCATTTGGTCTTGCTGTCCAAAGCCTGTTATTAAACTACCAAGCACTTTGTAGTTGGGAAAAAGAGTTCATTGTGATGGTTCCTCAAAGCTTATGAAACCCAAGAAATGCTGAACAGCCTTTCTTCAGCAGCTCTAGATACTGCTGATAGGTTAAAATAGGTACATAAACCAAAGAGTTATTTAGGGTTTTTCTCAAATCACTGAAGACTGTGAAGTTGCCAAGCACTTGCTCTGCTCCGGACATAATTTGATAGCCAACTGGCAGAACACTAGGATTATGGGATAGGGATCAAGATATTTAATCATTAGCATCCTGTGTCTCCAGCCCATGATTTTAAAGGTAACATCAGTCAGTACTTAATTAAAAAGTGATACAATTTCAAACTTGTAAGGCAGTGTTTTGGGTTGGGTGAGACTGCAGAAAGGGTACTTTCCAACTAAAGATTTCTCCCTCTCAGCAGATTTCTGTCCAGAATATTTTGTCTACCGTATCATTTTTATGAGGCCACTGAACTGAAAATGGGCTTTGGCCAAAACAGCAGCATGTATATACCTGAGAGTGGTACCTACAAATGGGTCCAACATTGGAAGTTGTGGTCTGATGGACTTCCTGTTAATTACTCAGGGGATCTTCCATGCACAGCACATGAACTCAGGCTGATCGGATCAAACCCCAGTGCCTTAGCATCCATGGTGCTGCCAAGGCTGTGTCACCCATGTCTCCTAGATCAAAGATGGTCTTTGAAAGTTGAAGTCTCCCCTTCACTTTGGACTGAAACATATCTACATAGTCAATCACATGTTTTATTTTCCTGATGTTGCTACAGAAGAATGGGAGTTGGCAAGTAATTCCAACACAGAAGAACAAAGCAACATGGTTAGTTCTGCTTCTTGAAAACTGTAGTTCTCAAGCAGCTGTGGGAGACCTCAGAAGAAGCCATAAGTCCCAGCAGGGCAAGGGCATGCTATCATAGCAGAGGACCAACCACATCACTGCAGTCTCTCCCAGCAGAAAGATTTTGTGAGTCAGGGGACACTGCCCTTAGCTCAGTGAATACTCGGGGGAAAACTGAACATGGAGACGTTCATGTACACACACCCTTTTATATATGAACTGTGGAACTGTGCATTTTTCATGGTAGCTCAGTATATGTTTGTTGTCTGCCTACAGTCTTTACAATGCCTGTTATGGCTCCTTCACGCATCCCTGAACGCATGAAATCCAAACCAGGGCTAGAGGTTTTACTAGCCTGAGGCAGCTGGGCCCTTTTCTAGGAAAGGGTTGTAGCAAGTAGGAAATTCAGTGTTTAGTCCTAGTACTAAAGGGGTTGAAGAAAAATATTTTATTGCAGCCTCCTCAGAACAATCAAAACAGCAGAGAAGAAAGGTCCAGAACAGTGAATCAAACTACAAGGACCCAAAAACTATTTACATAAAAGAGCTTTTCCAGACCTGTATTCCAGCAACACTGGGAGATGAAGTGCTGGCATCCAGTCCCAGGCAGTGGACCTTGTTTAGGTGCCCATCCTCGGGAGATAGGCAACAGCTCAGACAGCCTCATGCCCAGCATTTCATTTTGGCTGGCTTTGGAAAGCCTCCAGCATAGCCTCGTGGTTTCTGCATCTCTCTCCAGCAGTACTGATCCCTCACTATGGACCATGTGTGGGGCTGGGTGTCTGCACCAGGTCTGTGGAAAGTTTGTGGCAGCAGAGGGTTGTGGTCCAGACAGCCTGCCTGATCCATCCAACCCCCCTTTTGGATTTTCTCCAGTTTCCTTACACCAGAAAGAAATCATTCAACCAAAGAATGCTCAGCAGGAGTAGGCTACAAGCAGCCTACCTCAACTCACAGAGCCAAAGCAGGCTCTTGGCCAAGGCAGCATCAGCCCCCATACACCAGCCTGGGAGTCACCAAGCACAGCACAGCATGGGAAGTGATGTCTCCTTCACTTGCAGAAGAAAACAAGGTCATGCCTTGCATCAGCTCAGTGGAATCATTTATCAGGCAAGTTACCATCTACCCTTTCTTTGTTGTTTTACCTGGTCTCATGGAACTCTGTGTTTCCAGATGGACATGTGATCTCCAGGGCACCACATCCCACCCTCAAGTGATTTGCTTGCCTGTTACCCCCAGTTCCACCCAAACCTAAGGGATAAATCCTAATTCATTTCTGACAGGTGCCTACATATATGTCAGCAGCTGTGTAGGACTGGGCTTTAGCATGGTGTTCTTCCAGCATTTTCTTCCTCAAATGAAGCTTACCTCTTGCTATGTCAAGTAAAACTGAAGTACAGGAGAAGAAATGACACTGTACCTGACCACCCTTCTGTCAGAAATTACTGCACTTGTGTGTCCTAAAACCTAAGGTGACTTTAAAGAAGCTGTCAGCTGCTTTCAGTACATCAGATTTTGCTCCTACTAGAGCCTGATGTAGCCTACTGGGTTACCATACAAGCTGGCACAGAAATCCAAAGCAATAAAATGCTTAGCAGTCATAAGGCATTAAACGGCGGAGGTAAAAATGAGTAATTAAAAGGCTTTTTAGGCTATCCTGTCATGGCTGTTTCATTTGAAAACCATTTACTGAAAAATGAGCATTTCCTGTCTAATTTGTGCTCCTTCATAGGGGATTAGCATCTCATTGTCACAGTTTGCATTGCTTGCCTGTGTGTATGAAGTCGCAGAGCATGTTTTTCAGGGCTACATCATCTGCACCAAAGAGGCAAGCTGCCAGTTGTAGTGAAGGTGGAGTTCAAAATAAAATTTACTGGTAGTCTGCAAGTTTAGTGCTGCCTGGAGCCACATCTCTCCTGCATCTCTGTTTCTGGGTCACACCAGGGGACCATGCAAACCTTATGAAGTTCAACAAGGCCAAGTGCAAGGTTCTGCACCTGGGTTGGGGCAATCCCAAGCACAAATGCAGGCTAGGTGATGAGTAGATTGAGGGAAGCCCTGCAGAGAAGGACTTGGGGGCATTGGTGGATGAAAAACTGGACATGAGCCTGCAATGTGCGCTCACAGCCCAGAAAGCCAATCACATCCTTGGCTGCATCAGAAAGAAGTGTGGCTAGCAGGTCAAGGGAGGTAATTCTCTCCCTCTACTCTGCTCTTGTGAGACCCCACCTGGAGTACTGCGTCCAGCTCTGCAGTCCCCAGAAGAAGAAAGTCATGGACCTGCTCAGGCACGTCCAGAGGAGGACCACAAAAATGATCAGGCATCTGGAGAACCAGCTCTATGAGGACAGACTGAGACAGTTGGGTTTGTTCAGCCTGGAGAAGAGAAGGCTCTGTGGAGACCTTAGAGCAGCCTTCCAGGGGCCTACAGGAAAGATGTGGAGAGACTCTTTATCAAGGAGTGTACTGGTAGGACAAGGGGTAATGGTTTCAAACTGAAAGAGGGTAGATTTAGATTAGATGTTATGAAGAAACTCTTTACTGTGAGGGTGGTGAGGCACTGGAACAGGTTTCCCAGAGAAGTTGTAGATGTCCTATCCCTGGAAGTGCTCAAGGCCAGGTTTTGAGCAACCTGATCTAGTAGAAGGTGTCCCTGCCCATGGCAAGGAGGTTAGAACTGGATGATCTTTAAGGTCCCTTTCAACTCAAATCATTCTATCATTGTATTCTGCCCTGGTAAGGCCACATCTGGAGTCCTGTATCCACTTCTGGGCTCCCCAGTTCAGGGGCAATGGGGAACTACTGGAGAGAGTCCAAAAGAGGGCTACAAAGACGATGAGGGGACTGGAACATCTTTCTTATGGTGACAGGCTGAGAGACCTGGTTTTGCTTGACATGGAGAAGAGAAGCCTGAGAGAGGATCTTACCAGTGTTTATAAATATCTGAAGGGTGGGTGAAAAGAGTTTGGGTCCAGTCTCTTTTCAGTGGTGCCCAGTGATGGGACAAGTGGAAATGGGCACAAACAAGAACACAGGACACTCCAAAAGATCAGGAAAAACTGATGGTGACGTGAAGGTAATGGAGCACTGGAACAGGCTGCCCAGAGAGGTGGTGGAGTCTTCAAAACCCATCTGGACATGTTCCTGTGCAATGGGCTCTAGGTGAACCTGCTTTGGCAGGAGGATTAGACTAGATGATCTCCAGAAGTCTCTTCCAACCCCTACCATTCTGTGAAAAGACTACAGCTAGCTGAGGAGGGTAAAAGGTCCAGAAATATTGTGGCACAAGAGCTAAAAGCCTGCTCTTAGTAGATGTTCCGACACTTGTCAATGGCTTATTTAATAGTCTCAAAGGGAGTGCTCCAGTTCTTCAAAGGTTGTTTCATCTGGCACTTTCAGGAAGGGAATGTGTTTCTGGGCTGCCCTGTTATCAGTGCTGTTGACTCAGTTTTATGTCAGAAAACATATGGGGTATTTCCATACAGCCTTTCACACCAGGCACAAGTGACTTCTGTTCCTGTTCTGAGCAGGGCCAGAGCAAACCAGATTTGCTTTGCAAACTTGAGCTGCAGAAAGCTCAAGCACACTGTAACTGCAGTGTCTTGACTTCTAGTTAGGAGTTGGCTTGGCTGGTGACAGGAGAGCTTCCCCATGTCATGTCATTCTGCAAAAGACTGATATTCCTTCGGACTCAGATACTCAGAGAGCCAGGCTCATGGGCCTAGTGGAAGGTTTTCTGATCTGCTGAGCACTTTGGTTTGTGGCTGTTCAGACCTATGAGGCAGACCAAATCACAGAATCATAGAATCGTTATGGATGGAAAGGACCTCTAGGATCATCAAGTCCAACCTTCATCCCAACGTCTCCCTAGCCACTAGACCATAGCCTCAAGTGCTACATCCACTCATTGTTTAAACACCTCCAGGGATGGTGACTCTACCACCTCCCTGGGCAGTCCATTCCAGTGCCCAGCCACTCTCTCAATAAACCAAGATGTCTCTTTGTGGGTCCCCAAAATCAGAGACAGCTTTCTAAAATGCTTGTGAAGGTATTTTCTACCGAGTGCTCTTCTGGGACAAGCAAGGACAAGTTCCAGTATAAGGGCCCTGCAGGAAAAATTCTCAGCCACTCTTCCACATAGAGGGGTTCTCCAGTGGTTGTAACTTTGGCAGTTACAACAAGCAAATTCTCTTATAAGAAAGACACACAATTCTGAGGTCTAAGTCAAACTCTACCTAGAAGCTAACAAGCAACAACTGTCTGGAGGACAGCATTACATAGAAGAAGCCTTAACATACTCTTTTAATTATTTTCCACTTTGGTAGCAACTGGAAACCTCAGTGGAGTCATGCTCCAGCATGCCAAGCACTATATTAATAAATGTCATGGGTTAGTCCTTACCCCAGAGAACTCAGTGTACATAGACAAGTCATATTCTGAGAAGGAAGCAGAGATGTAAAGAGAGATGACATGACTACCCCAAGGCCAAACAGTAGGTGGTTGGTGGGGCAGAGACTTCCCAGCACCACACTGCTCTCGAGCCTCAAGAGTCCTGGCTTTGTGCACCAGAAATTGGCAGTGGTCAACCACAAAGCCCTGCTTAGTACCTGAAAGGCAAATGTGTGCTTTTGCTTCACATTCCAGTACCTTTTTGGAGGAGGTAGGAGAGGTTTCTTTCTTTTGATTCAAAATCTCGTTTTGGCTAAGAAAAGTCACTGTAACTGCTTAGAGAGAAAAAAAAAAAAAAGGATGGTTCTCTAGCTCCATCTTCTTCACGCAGTTGGGTGCACATCCAACACATTGCCAAAATACAGATGTTCCCCAAGGAACAATGTTTGCGTGTCCATGCCCAGAATGGGACACCCTGTGTCTCAGTTCATAAATACACTCTGGGTATATGGCTGGCTCTGTACCACTCACTAGGCAGAAGCATCTGAATTCTTTTATCTTCATCATAAATGCATAAGGCACTCTGGAAAAGAGCAGATAAGAAGTAGGCTTAGGACCACCAAAAAAGAATTGCCAACCGCTGGAAAACAGGTGAGCCAGGCCTAGGTGACTTAAAGCCTGCCTAGCTCATCCATCTGTGTGTCCAGAGCTGCCTGTGTGACGCTAGCATTGTACCAGCCACAGGCAAAACAGGAAGCAGAGGGGAGAAGGGACCTGCCTTGAGAAACGCAGTGATGCAGTAGCATCCATCTTGCAGTCATTTCAGCTCATGGAATCATTTCGCTTCTAGTGATTGATACCTAAGGAATACTGTTCTTGAAAAACATTTCTACCGTTGTGGATAAGAGTCCTTTATGTATTCTTAGTCTATAGGTCCAGGGTCATGAGGCAGTGCCTCACATTACACCAGGCCCATTGCCAAGGCTTCAACAGAGGGTGAATTAAGCATAATTGAAAAGCACTGGCCTAGCTGTTTGATTTGTATGGCTTATGCCACAATTTGGACAGCAAGAATCACTCTTCTGTGTGCAACATAAAATAAGCTGTAAGACTGAGAGTCTATTAGAGCCTCTACGCAGCTCAAACTTGCCAAACAGTTACTGGCTTTCTTGTGGATATAAGTAGTGAACCCAATTAATACTTACTCCCTCAGTAGGTGCTAATGATGCACTTTGCTTTCTGGCCATGTTATGGAATGCAAAAGGAGCATGCTATTAATTAACTACAATCAATGTATTCATTCCACTGTATGGGACCTGGAGGATGCTGTTGTTCATTTTATATCAACTACAAAATGTGATTACTGCAGAACTTAGTGAGTCAAATGTGTTTCTGATTTAACATAAGGTAATTAAGTGCTCTTGCAAGACTCATCTGTTCTTGCAGTGTCCATATGGACAGCAAACATGTGGAATTGCTTACACAAGGATGTGGATCAAAGACAGGTCTTTAGCACTCTATCAGCCCTCCACCTTAAATAACCCATGAGCCTCATTATACTGGACGGATTTATAGGGGTGAAGATGCCAAAGTAGCTTGTAGAGTACCTTGCTAATACCAGGCATGACACCGGACAAATGCCTCACGTGGTGCCCATTTCAGCTTGCAGCAAGGCAGACCCATGGTTTTCCAGGTTGCAGCATGATGGTGATCAATTAGAGGGTGACTTGAGTTAAAAGATGGCAAGTCTACAACTGCACATGACAAGATAACAATCCCAAAGGGGACAAAGGAAATAAAGAAAACTGAATAAAGGCAGTGAAATTAATTTTTCCTCCCATTAACTACATCACTTTGAACACAGAGTTGCTGAATATGATTGCCACTTGATAAGGAATGACAGTCTCAATTCATTTCCAACACAGGCGGAAGCACAGAAAGTAGCACCAGTGATCACTGAGAGAAAAAAAGAAAAAAAAGAAGAATTAAAATGACTGTTGTATGAACATAGTCTGAATAACGAAAAAAGGCAGTACAGAATTATTTATTATAGACATTTCCATAGCAGAATGCAACATGACATAAATCACCAGCTGTTCTGAATGCTGGGCAGCTGTGGGGTAGAATTCACATCATCTTGACTCCTGCGAAGGAGCCCACCTTACACAGGTAGACTGCCATGGGATCGTGACTGGGATTTCAGGCAGAATATTTCCTGGAAATAGCTGGTTTGCTCTACCCCGTTTGCTTCACCAAGAGAGCTGAAGTTCACTGAGGAGACTACTATTCTCTCTTTAACCTAGGGTTTAGAACATTCCTGGTTCAAATCCATTCTTTGTCTCATTCAGCACAAGGCTTCAAACTGAGGGTCTGCCATCACAAAACAAACTCTAAGGTACCCTGGTGTGGGTAACCTGCAGTTATTCCTGTTCATAGGAGCAGGAACCAGTGCCCAAAGTTAGTTGTTCAAGGGCAAGAAGATTGTTTTTTTCTCCTGAGGATTAATCACTCTGTCAGTTACCTTGTAGAAAGCAGCAGATCCAACAAGAGGGACTGAGAGTGCTTGCAATATCTTTCTCCAGCTCCCTCAAGAGCATGTTCCTTCACACCTGGGGGCTAGGGCAATGTCCTCACGAGCAGGAGATGCAGTTTCAGATTCCCTCAGGCAGAGGAATCAGTCAAGCCCTAGGACTCCCACATCCCAGCCCCAACTACCTACCTTACTCATTACAGCTAGGAACCACACACTGGGCTGTAATACCTGAGCCTAACCTTGCAAAGATCCTTTAGCTCCTCAAACAAAGAAGTTCTTTGTGGATGTCAAAGCATCAGCTCTTCCCAAAAGGTTAAATAGGGCCTTGACTCCTTCAATTACTTGGCTTGGAGACAATGAGCTTTAGCAGGCTAAGCAAAGCTCTGCATGTGAAAACAGCTGAACTGACACGTATTTAGTATGTTGCTGGCTTCTCCTCCCAGAAGCTTTGATCAATGTTCAGAGAGCAGGTAAATGTGCAGTGCATGCCCAGAACTAGGATGCCGGTAGCAGTTCCAACAAGATACCCATGCAAAAAAACCTTCTGATCGGACAAAAAGGGAGGTCTGTGATGCAAATAATGAATACCACACAAATCCTCCCATCTACTGATCTAAAGAACTCTGCTGATGGCTCCTCAATGAGCTTTGCAGCCACCATGGGAGTAAAGTATTTTCTGCATTTTCAATGCCAAGAGACAGAAGCTTAGAGAAATTTGGCAAAAGCCACACAGTAAATCTGCCACGCCAGAAAACAGCTCCAAACTTTCAGCTTCTTTTTATGCTTCAGCTCCTTTAGGCTTGCTGCCTCTTGGTACATTGAGAGCAGGGACACCCATGAGTCTACTTGTCAATATGATCGAAGACCACATCACTCCAGTCCTGCCTGTCTAATCACGTCCATCTCCTGTGTCCCTTGAGAGCACTGGAATGGCAGTGCAGAAGAAGTATTAAATGACCTGGGTGCGTATTATTAAACTATTAAATCTCCCTGGGTATTAAATGACCACTCTTATTTCAGGTTATGCCTTTGTATTACAATGACAGCTTTAGGATTTAGAAAAACTGTGGTGCAGACATCAGACAAATAATGAGGCACAGTGGTGAGAGTAATACCAGCAAATAAAATGAAGATCTCTTGATCCTGAGGTCAATGGCCCACCAGATCATGTGTCCAGCTTAACTTTCTGCAGCAGAGTGGCCACATCCAAAAGGCTTAGTGATACCAGGTCCAAGCTGAGCCCCAAGGCATGGGCTGGACATTGCCTGACAGTTGTAGCTGATTCAGGTCCAAACCATGCTAGGCACAGCAGCAGCAGGTCAACAGGGCTCCGCAGATACTGTAAGAGCTGCATCAGGAAACCTGCTCCATTTTTGGAGAGGATGCCCAGTCCAGTAGACTGCATGCACAGGCTGTGAGCAGACTTTCAGAACTGCCAGCAAAAGGCATTTTCATTGGCAGGGGCACAACAGCACCTTCTCACTCACAGTGGCAACCCCTATGATCTGCCAGCAGGAGGGACCCTCTACAGCAGGACTCCCCCAAATCAGCCAGGTTATTTTAACATACCAGTGCTGACTGTTCAGACCCATATGGCTCCCTGAAGCTGATCAGAGATTGTTTGTATGATCTTGTCCAGCATCAGAGCTTTGGAAATGGTCAGCTCCAGCAAAGGGACAATCACCAACAGCCTGAAGAGGCAACAGCATCTTCAAATGGCATAGCGGACAGCAAAGGGTGGGTTTGCTTGCACCTTGACTGACGGGGCACTGACTTGTCGTTTGCAGTTGATGAAAAGCACTGGGTCAATTTTTCTGTGAAAAGAGCAGATGAAGCTACAGCATGGGCAACAACAACAGGAAGATATAATCCAGACAAGACAGATGCATCAAAAGGCTCACACCATCTTGGTGGGGATCAGGTTAAGCTCAGTTGTGGTGGTGATTTGTGACAAATAGGATTGGATTGATATGAATACGAATAAATCATATCAAACAGACCACTAGAAAGGTACTGAAGAACAGTCTGTTTCAGTCATGACCGATACGATTCATAGCCAAATTAGCAACCCAGACAGTAAAAGGCTCCATATCGCATTACCCATCCAGCCCAGGAACTATCTTTAGACGCAGCAGGAGCTCTGTCTTGTCTCCAGACCATCCCAGATCTCTGGGGATGAGCGTGAGAAGGCAAGAACAGGAATGGGGGAGATGTACCATGAAAAAAATAAAGCATGTTTAGACTTGTGGGCTGGAAGTGGAAAAGAGATCATAAAGGAGCATAAGCAAAGTGCACTGACAAAAAGGAAATATTGGATCTTGAAAAGATAAATAGATTTAACCATGTGGTGAAAGTATTTTTATACTTTTTGCTATGAGGTCTTTCTGCTGCTTTATAGCATATGAAGAAGGGTGGATTTTTTTTTTGTTTACTTCCTACCTTTTCAAAAGCTTGTCTTCCCAAGTTTTATTTGGCATATTCTTAAATAGCAAGTATAAGATCTGAGATTTTTACAAAACTCATTTTCAAATTATCAAAGAAGTACTTTGTGCTCTGATCTGAACTGCCACTGTTGTACAAGTAAAAGCTGTTTACAAGTTAAAAAACCGTCTATGCAGTACAAAGAAACACAAAAAAATGTACCTACGCTCAGATTTCTGCACCAACATAGTAATGTGCTTTAAATACTGTTTTAGAACACGGCTTAAGCAAAAACATGTTCAAATTGATTTTAGCAACCAGGTCAATTTGACAACGCTAATTAACAGGCTTTAAAGTGTAGGTTTTTTAAATCAGTGCTAAACTGCCTGTGGAAGAGGCTTCAGAGCTTCTACAGAAAACTTCCCTGGTTTATCAGCAGGCTGTTGCCGTTTGTGTTTGTAGAAGAGCCCTTGAAAACATTGATTTAAGTAAAGCCAAAGCAGAACTGTCAACAGCTAAAATAAAGCAGCTGCCTAATTTTAACTATTAACTGTGGAAGCATGTGTTCCCTTTGGAAACAGGAGGAACAGCTTCAGAAGTGGTTCCTCCTTGCGGCTGGCCAACTCTCTGCAAGAGGCTACTGCTCCAGCAGTAACCACGTTGGCAAATTCAGCGTATCTGTGTTCCTCAAAGCACAGGGAAGGCTGCTTGTGGCTTGGTCTGCTTTAGGAAGGATCCTAGCTAGGACATCAAACTGCCTGCTGAGCAACTAAGGGGTGTAACCTGTACTGATGGATGCACGGGGAGCAAAAGCACCTTGAATGTCTCAATCAAGATTCATTGGAATACAGCTGCCGGTTCATTCTAAAGAGAGGGGCACCTACATAAATCATATTGAAGTGTCCTCATCTCTAACATCTTAGTTATAATGTCCTTAAGTTATACTTAAGGAGCCCTCTTTAAAGAAAAACAAAGAAAAGAATTTAGTTTATTTTATCAATTCCTAGCAAGCTTCAGAAAAAAAAAAATCAAGTTTTTAAGCTGTTGGCTCCCTCTCCTTGGAGAGAAACACTTGCAGTCTGCAAGACAGCTGACTTGAAAAGAGCACTAACAACTTCTACTGGCAGAGAGTATGGCTTTGTAGCAGCCCACTGTTGATCCCAAGGGTCTTGTGATCCCCCAGCCAAAATCTCTTACGTGCCTTCCCTGCTGGCTTTCTGTTCTGGGCTCCACTCCTCTCTCTGCAGCAAAACCCTTCCCCACCCTGATTTGGTCAGTACCGTTTTATTCAATGGGATAGAGATCCCGGCTTAAAAACTCCTTCCACTGACTGAAAAACATGGATGAGAAAAGCCCAGTCAAAACCACTAGTCATGAAATTCAAATGTCCTCTAAGGCTGCCGGGCAATTGGCCAAGGTGCATTCTTGTCTTCTCACAATGTTCTCAGTGGTGGAGCAAGGGTAGCAGAGACAATCAGCTAATTGGTCTCCAGCCTGAATCACACTGTGGTTCTGGAAGCCTGTTCCTGAGAGCAGTTTGACCCAAAAGATGTGCTTTTTAACAGATTAGTAATGCTAGGCTCATCTGTCAGTGATGGCAACATTGCAGGAAGGTACTGTCACAGCAGCCTCATGCTAGCCACCAGGAGGGACTTTTCTTTGTGGGCAGGTTTGCCTACACACATTGAAGGTTATACACAGCAGGGTAAAGTCTCTCCTTGTTTTTAGGCTGTATGCTCCAAAGATCTCCCGAACTACAAAAAGCTGAACTTCAGGTGTCTGTAGGAGACTCCTCAGGAAAAACAAGAAAGCCCAGACTCAGAGGGCTCCTGCCACTGTGGTAGCTTTACGGCTATCAAACAGGATCCCTGAGTGCCATAGCCTACCAGCTTCTCCTCCTCTCTCACACTTGTTAGTTGATAGGCTTTCATGACCATGTTCTCCAGTTAAGCCACAAACTTTCAAGTTTTTTTCTCCTCTGAAATAGGGAATCACCCCTGTTCCTAAAACACAACAAAATGAAGCAGAGTTTTAAGTGACTTTCAAAATCACATGGAAAAGTGCAGTTAGAAACTGCAATGGCAGTTCAGCCCCACCAGTCCAGTGTCCTAATTGTTATACCATCCTTCATTCCAGATGCTCAGGTTTAACAGGAAGTCAATATTAAAAAAGAGGTTTCCAGCACTGCTGTGCCCGCAGCCTGCTCTGCAGGGCAGGCAGCACCATTGTTTTTCTGAGCTGGGCAATCCCCACATATCCATCTCTGCAGGGAAACCACAGCTGGTATCAGTAGCTACAGCCAAGGACACTGCTGATGAAGATGCCACATTGAAATGGATGTCCAGGATGTTTGTGATCATTAGGGTTGGGAGAGTCAGGGATAGTGTCTCTGCACCTGTACCAATTCCAATCCAGTATTTTACAGTCTTCAGCTGCCTGGATGTCCTGGTTTGAGTTAGGACTAAACCAATTATTTTCAGTGATTCTACTTTTCAGCTGAGTCTTTTCTAACTAACTGCACTTTCTGAAGCTAGCAGCATGTGTTTCCAGACAGTGTCTGCTTCTAGCAGTGATAACACTTGATGTTTAGAGTTACTACCAAGGATTGGTATGCAGACCAAGGTCACTGCTAACTCTTGGGTACCACATCGGGGGGTGCAAAAAGTGAAAGGCTGGACCTGTGGGGAGAAGCAGCTGGGACAGGTGACCCTAAACTGAACAATGAAGTGTTCCAGCCCATATACATCATATTCAGTATTAAGCTGAAGGAACACGAGGGTCTTGACCCTTCCCCTCTGCCTTCAGGACCCCTGCCTTCCACTGGCCTTCACTTCCCTTGGGGGCCTTCTTGTCTTTTGGACCCTTCCCTTCAGCCTTCCCTTCTTGGACCTTCTCATGCCTTTGATTCCAATTTGTGTGTTCCTGAACCCAGCTCCTGAACCCGGTTTCTGTCTGCTGCTGATCCCAGTCTGGGACTTTGCCAGTTACACCCTCAGTGGTGATGGTGACATAATTGCCATCAGGGGGAGGCTGGGTTTGATACTGGTCTTGTATATATTTGTGTATGTCCCATTTTATTATTATTATTATTATTATTATTATTATTATTATTATTATTATTATTATTATTATCTTCATTAATGCTGTTTTAGTTTTCTAATCCGGAAGCCTCTCCTATTCCCTTCCTCGCCCATTTGGGAGGGGAGGGGGCCGTAAGTCTCACTTCCTTATCCTCTTTCTCTTCCTCTATTTGAGGTGGAAGAGGGGTTAACAGAGAGCATCTGTGGTAGATCTGGTGGATTGAACCTAAACCTCGACACTGGATCAGAGCTTCCACCCTTCCTTGCTCCTGGATCCTCTGTAGTTGAGGACGGCAACATTTTTGCTTGTGTAGGGAAAAACAGGGTCACAGAGAAGTGCTCTTTGCAACACATCACATGAATCATAGAATCATTATGGTTGGAAAGGACCTCCAGGATCATCAAGTCCAAATTTCATCCCAACATCTCTCTAGCCACTAGACCATAGCCTCAAGTGCTACATCCACTCATTTTTTAAACACCTCCAGGGACGGTGACTCCACCACCACCCTGGGCAGTCCATTCCTGTGTGAACATTGCCTCCATTCCCACCTTCCCCAATTGACTTAAATGACATAAACCCTCTAGTAACTAAAAAGATATGAGGACCTTATTTGCTGCCACAGCCCTGGGAAAAGGGAAGCTCTGGGGACTCCAGGATGACATGTGAAAAACCCCCCAAAATCCTGTGCCTGGATGCACATTCACGATGGCTTTTTGAAGACCACCACTGGGGCACCGGGACTGTCCTGGACTCCAGAACTGTCCCAGGTAGGCTTGTGACCCTTTGCTCACATCGGTAAAATTCCTGCTGCCTTCCAGCAACGGCTGCATTTTTACAGTGTGCGAAACAACAGATCCCCATCTGAACGAACAGGCCTTTCTGCCAAAAGGCTCAATCATACAAGCAGTCTCATAGACCTTGCGGGGGCCGATCCGATGAGTAAGGACTAGTCCCATGAGTAAGACCCATGGGACTGGACGCAGCTTGTCATTTTTTTTCAAGTGCATGCAGGCCTGCTAAAGCTGACCTGCAAACTGGGAAAGAAAGCAAACATTTAAGGTTACACCATCCTCTCTCTCAAGGCAAACCCCAGGATACATGGGGCACTCTTCTTTCCCATTGTACTTCCTTGGTCTCTCCAGACAGCCCCAAACTTGGAGTTATAGTGCCCTTGCCTGAAATGAGAACATCATCTTACAATTTAGATGAGCCCCACCAATTTCCCAAATCTCATTTGCCCTCCTTGCTTTACCTGGAGTCTCTCCAGTGCAGCAGTCAACATGCTAAACCCCTTAGCATGTGCTTAGAAACAATCTTCTTTAAAAAATGCATGTAAAAGTGTTAACAACTGTGTGGTGAGAAGAGTGGAGAGGTGCTGTGGGCAGGTAACACCACTGGCTTTCCTCTGGTCAGACATTCCCCTCCATTTTCTGGAGTGGATCTGAACAGAGCTGACCACTTGCTGGAGCAACATGGATAAATCATTTTTTCTTTAGAAATGTTTTAATTGATCCTACAGCAACTGAATAAACCCAGACATGAGAATTTGCTGGAGGCAGGTATGCAATTCATGTCCCCTGCTATTTCAATAACTTATTCATACAGGTACATTTACAATAATGTATCTGCACCATGCGTGCCAAGAAACACAGCTAAATTCTGTGGCGTCAGCAGCATCGTTAGCTTCCGGGAATGAAGAGCAAACAAAATCACATTGTATATGGTGGTTTAGTAGGGAATGCCCCAAGATAGGAGTCATTGGAGTTTACCAGTGAAGACGTATTTACATTCTTCCTACTCACCTCTGCATGGTATGCTCAGATTTGTTATCACCAAATAGCATATGCGTGCAAGATACTTTATCGGCTGTTGTATGTGTGCACAATCATTCAATTTCCTGATGTCTCTGAAACACCTTCTACTACACAGCTGGCACAGGACAAAAGAGAAGAGAGAAGGTGTCAGTGGTGGCACTGACCTAGTAAAGGGTTTGCTGCAGCCTGTTTATGGGGGATTACTACAGTGTGCTGATTAAAGAGATTATGTTTATCTCTGTATAAGAGATTTATCCGCTGTGATTGTGTGTACGTAAATACCTCATTGCAAGTAGCTGGAGGAAAAGCTATAGCCAGATAATACCAGATCAAAGACCCAAGTATTTGGGATGAGTAACAGAAAATCTCTTAGAAAGCAAAGAATATCTAGCCAGATGCCACTAAATCTTGGCTAGGTAATATTTCATCTGGCAAAGCCAGTGCCCAATCCCCATCTGGCAAGAACTGGCAAAGCTCCAGTGACCAGCTGAAGGCTGGCCTACATCCAGCAGAAAGCCCATCTTTCCCTTCTGCTTCCAAAATAAGCCAGGCAGAAAGTCAGGAAACCTTGCAAAGTGTTGAAAGTGAGCTAATGGCTGATACAGGCTGAGGTAGGTTGCCATAAATCAGCTTTCAGATTAGCCTTTGAGAGGCTCTCTGGAGTTGTAATGACAATTATTATGCAGTGTACACAACACGGTTGCAGTAGGTCATATCAAATATACACCATTGCAGGTGTGAAGTGAGGGGAAAATCCAGACCCATGCTTTTTTTCACATTTTTAGCCCATGTTTCAGCTTTTAAAAGAAAAAAAAAAAAGGTTGTTTGAAGAGATTAAAGGTTACATAAAATTATTTCAAGCTCACCTCCAAATAAAAATCACAAAAGAACAAATTGCACCATTGCCAACCATGAAGTGACAGAAAGGCCATCCCAGGTGATGTGAACGCAGGGAGCCAGGGCAGACTTCAGCAGCAGCTGCATTGTTCTGTGCTGTCCTGACGGAGCAGCTACAGCTCTGAGACACAAACCCCTCCTACAAAGCTTTCCTGTAAGCAAGATGCTTTGCCCAGTTGATTGATAATCTTGCAGTCACTGGGGGATGGAACTGTTTAAATTGGGTTGTTGCAAAAACTGGGACTTTACAGCAGATCAGTGACTGCCAATTGTTTGTGATCATCTCTTCTGGGCTGACAACATGGGAAAAGGCTCCTTTTAACTCCAGGCTCTGGCAGAGCAGCTCTAACAAATTTTGCTGCAGTGGTTTAAGCCATCCCCTTCATCTTGCAGCACATCCAGACAGGCAGGGCTCACAACTGCACCTTGGCTACCCAGTTCATGGCATAGCCTGTCCACCACACAGACCAGCCAAAGGCATTCACACAACTCTGCCACCACATCATCTTATCCATCGTCTGGGCCAGCATGACGATTTGAGAGGTGATGATGGGCAGGACAGCACTGCAAAGTGACTCAGTGACAAAATCACTCCAGCCAAGCCAAGAGCTACAGCGCATACCTCTTGCTGTTTGAGGTTTGCTAACACGGTGTTGTTAGTACTCACGGCTCCTGCAAAGTCCCACTCAGGAGGGGTTATTTGCAATGTAGGTCATTGACAGCTCAAAAAGCAGCACCTATATTCATTACAGAAGAGGAGAATCATCCAGAGGAAGTGCCAGTAACCATCTTCTGTGCATCATCTTCATTGATTTGCCCGTCAGTTTGTGCTAACTGGTGGGAAATCTCAAGCTTAGGTGACCTGCACAGTAGAGGGAATTAATGCTCACCTTTCCAGATCCTTTCTGCAGCCCATGCTTTGGACTTCTGGGTCCCCTCAGCAGAGCCCCACAGTAAATACAGCTTCTGCTTCCATTCACGCTTGTTTTCAGTTACAAGGGGTATGAGCAGGAGGTGAGGTGTCCCAAGACAGGTTGATAGGAGCAGGGATCCATTGGCTGTGTGATGGCAGCTCTCTGTGCCCTTGCTCTTGCTAAGCTCCTGGGGTGGGCTGAGGCAGAACCAGGCTGGCAGGCTCTGCTTCAGATCTTCATCTTCAGCAGAGCCCCTGAGCTAGCAGAGGGGCAGGGTAGAGACCTCAGGGCTGATCACAGCATTGTGCATTATAGACAGTTGCTCAGTCCAGATACAAAGGCTGTTGGGTTTCTTTGCCATAGCTGGGAGATAAAAGGGTAGAGGTTTTCTCTGAGAAACAGGGCCTAAGCACAGAAATACTTTAAAATAAAGCAGTAAATCTTCTCTTCTAGTTCAATGAGGGCAAATGATTTATGGTTGCCTTTGACTCCTATATTAATGAGATGCATTATTCCCTATTCCCTTCTTTCCACCTTCCATGTTCAGCACTCCTCAGTTCCAAAACCTGGCAACTCTTCCCTGGGCTCATCCAAACCTGCTGTCCAGAAGACTGAACTGTGGCACTTTCTTTTCCTCTTACTTGTGCTGATACAGAACAAGTCAACATTTGCTACGAAGCCTTGTGATAAAAAGAGACCCTTGCAAAAAGAGTCTCTAACAATGAATGTAGAATTTTATTAGAATAAGAAAAAACAAATTAACACTATTCTGCCTCCCTCCCTGCTCCTGCTGGGGACATACTCAAATTATTCCCATCTGCCACCCTGCTGCAAATTTAAAAGCAACAGTAATCCAGAGATCTTTGCAACTATGATTAATTCTATCTGGGAAGGAAGAAAATATCATAATTCAATGAAGAAGTTACCACATACAAAAGAGATGTTGCCTAATAGTGGCCCTCTTTTATTTTATTAGAAGTATAACACTGAAATTAGTTGCTAATGTTTTGAGGTCTGCCTTTGATCTTAATAATATATGTGGTGAGAATTGGACAAATCGGTAATTGTCTCCAGCTGGAGACAAAGCAGTTAGAGGAGAAGCCATTTCAGGATCCTCTGTAGTTGCTCAAGTAAATCCTAGGATTAGGGACATGCAAGTTTTACTGACAAAAGGAACAGAGGAGGGGCTTGCAGTGCTGAAGGGAAAAACAAATACAAATCATTTCAGGTGGGCTAGAAACTAAAAATGCTTGATTCTAATTCATTTCAAGAAAATGGAAAACTCAGTTTTGGCCCGCTCTATCTGCAGTGAAAGCCAATGGCTGGGTTCACAGCTGCAGGTGACAAACCCATCCAATAGATTTGTCAGACATGACAGAGAATTGGTTTTGGAGATCTCTGCCATGTGAGAGCATGTGTGGAGACCTCCCTCTGTGCAGTGTCTGTTAACCACTTGCATATACCATTCTGAGGGGAGTTATCCCAACCTCGCCTGATGAAATTGTCTTGGGATCTGCAAAATATATAAATATTAATTTGGGGGAAAATTAGTAACATTTCATAAAGGAGTATTTTAACCATAGGCTATAGAGTACTTTTTCCCTTCTGCAGTTCAAGATAAAATTTTGTGTAAAGGACACTTGTCCTGTTTGCTGAGCAAGGGGAGCTCTAGTCCCAAAATGCCTTGTTCTTCAGAGGTGAAGAGATGAAGATTTCTCTAGTCAGCTTGTGTAAGAGACCCCAGCCTTCTTGCCCCTGTTGTGAGTGGTGCCCTAATCCTTCAAGAGTCCTGCATAAAGAATCTGGGGAATTCAGATCAGAGTTTAAACAGGCCCAAACTGCACTTCTTAACAACAACAACAACAGATGCTCCCTGTAACACTCGTGAGGATCCTGGTTAGGGTGTTGCAATATAATCTTTGATTTCCCTAATGCTGGGAGCTAATAAGGACACACCAACAAAAATGGGCGAGTACCACATCATCTCCCTCCTGCAACTGTCATGCGATGGCTCCAGGTTGTGCCTAGCTAAAATAGATGTGATTCCTTTGCTCTGTCTACATTAAATACCATAGTAGTTTCGGAACAGCAGAGGTTATGTCCTGTCAGGCTCTAACTTCCAGCAGGATTACAGAAAAGGCACCTTCAAGACTACTAGCAGTCAGACTGGCATTCTTCCAACCAGGTTTTATTCCACAAAAACATTGCTTATGCTCTAATTTTTTGTGCTATGCTTGCATTTAATGAATGCAAATGACATAATAAAAAATAAACAAATGAAAGAAACACGCTCTCTAATCACTTCAAAGGTTGTCAGCAACAGTAAAAAACAAGCTGGAAATATTTTCCTTTGTTGCTCTGGTTTCAAAAGCGTTAGGGAAAGATATTGCCCCATAGGAAAAGGAGAGGGCTTGTGGAGGTGGAACACGTTTATGGACTACAGGGAGTTGTTTGCAATTATTACTTGTAGAACATACCTTAATGGAACCACACTGAAGCGGTTTACTTGTGGTTCAAAGACTGGGTGTTACTCATATTTTATATGTGGTAGACGCTGTGAGGTTGACTTGGGCAGGAGCCATCAAACACTTCTGACTGCTCAGCCTCACAATATGCATGATATGGCCGTGGAAAGCATCTCCAGGTTTCTTCACAATAGCTAGTCAGAACCTGGAAGCTGTTTTGCCTCTGAGAAGGGATTTCCAGGCTTGGCTATTTCTGGTTAGACACAGCTCCAGTCTCCTGGACTGAGGGCTGATGAGCTGGACTCAGAGTAAGAGGTTAAGCCATCTTCCTGGCAATACTACTTGTCTGTTAATAACAGAGGACCTCAAAGTCAGTCCCCAGAAAAAGAGGGTGTAGCTCACATAAACCTTCAGACATTTTGAAAGAAGACATAGGGGAATATGCACTAATTCACAGTTTGTTTATACCTTTTCTTGCACATGGTGATTTTCAAATGCCAGTTCTTGCTGTGTTCTTTGAATTCCTTGAGAGCTCAATTCATCTCTGTAACTGCAAGCATATAACTCTTCATTATTTTTCAAGTTTTTCTCCCAGCATAGTCTGTTATTTCTCAGGACTATTGCTGTCCATTTCCAATACTATCTACAAGGATTAGTTTTGTTGGGGAAGAGGGAGCAGGAGGGAGACTCAGTCAGTGGTAACTTTCCCATGGCATTGCTTGAAGAATGTGCACTCTGAAATTCACAAGCACCAGTATCTGCTGTAGCTGCCTTCCCTACCATCAACGTCACCCTCCATCTGGCAACAGGGTCCTGTAGGTTAGCTTACAGTTCAAAACCACAATCATACCAGAAGGAGAAACTAAGAGCATTATGTAGGGATGAGACTATCTGCCCTATAAGCCCATTCCTATTCTGTCCTTTTTCCCATGGAAAGCTCATGGGCCAGATATGTTGTGAAACTGCTTCTTAGATCCTTCATCTGGGTCTTCACCACTTCTGCTGTGATTTTATAAAAACAGCTCGTGCCTACAGGCTCAGTGATTGCAATTCCTTTCTCCTGGGGCTTGAGGCAACTTTGTTCTGCCACTTGCACTCCTCTGTAGGCAGGCTGCCAGTAGCACAGCAGACTGACAAGATGTTGGCTCCAGCGCCTACAGACCCAGCTTATGGTTTAGCCTGGCCTTTGAGTCACATCCTGGCATGTCTGCTCTGGCACACTTCAGAGGTGTAACTCACCCTCAGCCTCCACAGTGATTGCAACGGTGGGAAGATTACATGCTGGCTGCAGGCTCTGCCCTTGTTTCAGTCTTTGTTTCCCGGATCACTTTCTGTCACATTCTGATGACAGCCCAGAGGTGGAAAGTGGAGAAGCAGGCACTTTCACTCACCATTCCACAGAACTGCATGAAATAGGATCAAAGTGATGTTCAGAGGTCCCAGAGTCTAGCTGCCCTTCTGAAGCAGGGTAAGTTCTACCTACCCCACATCAGAGAGACATTTAGCTAATCTGCTTTTAAGCTTCTGTGATGGAAATCTCACAGTCTTCAGCATGCTCACAGCAACACACAAACATAGGTAGACCAAAGCTACCTGCTCCATTGTGCCAGGTCCTGTGCTTGGGCCACAACAACCCCATGCAATGCTGCAGGCTTAGGGAAGAGTGGCTGGAAAGCTGCCTGGCAGAAAGGGACCAGGGGATTCTGATGGACAACCAGCTAAATATGAGCCAGCAGTGTGCCCAGGTGGCCAAGAAGGCCAACAGCATCCTGGCTGGTGTCAGAAATACAGTTGCCAGCAGGCGTAGGGCAGTGATCATCACACTGTACTCAGCACTGGTGAGGCTGCACCTTGAATACTGGATTCAGTTTTGGGCCCTTCACTACAAGAAGGATATCGAGGTGCTGGAGTGGGTCCAGAGAATACCAATGAAGCCGCTGAAGGGTCTAGAGCACATCTTGAGAGGAGCAGCTGAGGGAACTGAGGCTGTTTCATCTGAACAAATGGAAGCTCAGGGTAGGCTTTCTTGGTCTCTGCGACTACCTGAAAGGAGGTTGTAGAAAAGTGGGTGTTGGTCTGTTCTCCCAAGTAACAAGTGATAGGACAAGAGGAAATGGCCTCAAGTTGCACCAGAGGAGGTTTAAGTTGGATACTAGGAAAAATTCCTTCACTGAAAGGGTTATCAAGCATTAGAACAGGCTACCAAGGGAAGTGGTTGAATTGCTATCCCTGGATGTGTTTAAAAGCTGTGTAGATGTGGTGTTTAGGGACATGGTTTAGCAGTGGACTTAGTAGAGTTAGGTTAATGGGTGGACATGATGATCCAGAAGGTCTTTTCCAACCTAAACAATTCTATGATTCTATTGTGGATGCATAATGGAGGGTATAAAGAACAGGAGAAATACAGAATGATCTTTCTAGAAAAAGATATGTACTGAGAAGTAAGTGCTTTCAGCTTCAGGCAACCACTGATTTGAGGATTTATGGAGCTGGAGATGGCATCCAGGTTCTCAGGTACAGTAAATGCCAATAGATCTATCACTTGTGAGCATATCTCAGCCCTTCTAGAACTAGTACCTATGTCTGGCCTCCATAATAACCTAAGATAACTAGCTTGATGGTGTACCTATACATTACATATATTAATACTCCATATATTTGCTTTAGCCTGCTGCCTGGTAATTTCATTTGATGGCAGCTGTGAAGCTGTATTAATCATTGTGAAGATTAATACTAGTTTTGTAACCTTCCTCTACATACCATTCCATCTATTTTATAGGCTTCTACCATACAGCTGCTCAGCTGTCTTTGTTTCCAACTGAAAAGTCCCACACTATTTAATCTTCATTCGCAAGGAAGCTCTTCATGTCTCATATAAAAAATGCCTTTTCTCTTCAGTGCATAGTTATACCACACCCTTTCTTAAAGGGAGGCGATCAGAACTAAACATAATAGCCAAGGTACAGGAACTCTGGGGGTTTATGCACAGCACAGATACCTATTGATTTTTTTTCTCTTCCTCCCCTCTCATTTTCAGTATCATTTAACTATTGCTGAACACTGAACCAATGTTTTCAGAGAACTTTCTCCAGTGACGTTCCTGAACACCAATAATGAGCTGAAAGCTCACTGGTGTGTCCCTGTAGCTGACTGGATTTTCCTGCTTGTTTCTATCACTTTGCAGAGCTGATGTGCCACCACCATGCCAGGGACAGCGGTCACTTTGTTTCCTACCCAGGTTCACTGAATTGTCCTACAGCTCTTTGCAGCCTTCTTAACTTTTGTTTTCCCCTGTGATGATTTCTCTTTCCAAATCACTTAAAAATACATGGAAGAAAAAAGGCCTCCACACAGGTCTATGGGAAACCCTATCACTACCCTTTTCTGTCAGGGAAACCGCCCATTTACTGTCACCCTTTCTTTCCTATCTATAACAACATATTAATCCACAGGAGGACCTCTCACCCCATGAAGCGGAGAGAAACCAAGCCTAGTTTCCAAGCAAAAGACAAAATATATTACTAATAGCATTTCAGAAAGAGACGTTCACTGAATTGTTTGTATGTTCATGGATATCCCAAACATGGGGCAGCTTCTGTACAAGGAATAACTGAACAGTTCAGAACTTTAGTCTGGAAAAGAGATGACCTAATAGGGTTATGAAAGAAGTCTACAACATCAAGAGTGTTGTCTCAAAGAGGATGAAACGGTTGTCTCACTGTTTTCTCAAAGCCAAGAACTGGAATGAAGCTCAGTGTAGCCGTGGAGCCGGGTGCAGCACTAGCAATAGGAAGTGTCTTACCACGCAGTGGCAGTAGATGTTGGGGATGCTAAAATCTGCACACTTCAAGTGGAAGCTGGAGGGGTACACAGAAGCTGAAGTACCAAGGACACAGAAACCATATCCAGCTATGTCTGTCCTCAAGCTCAAAATTGCTGGTAGCTGGATAACTATTAGGAGAAGCCACTGCTGCATGAACAAGTGTCACTTCTCCAAGTAGACATAGGCTACACCATAACTATGCACTGCTCAAAGAAAAGTTTCATGAGAGAAGTACCAAATCATATGAAGCTGTCCGTAGGGTTTTCATCTCTTCCCAAGCACTCTGACAGTTTGCAATCCCATTGCCCTTGTCTAATCCTATAACCATGTAAAAAACTCTGTGCACTCACCTACAGATACTGAACCTGTTCTCCAGGGAAAACTTCAAAGCCTTCTACATATAAAACCTAACCAAAAAGGGCAGTTAAAAGCTGAACCCTTCCTGATTGTGACTGCGGACATCTCTGTGAGCAGGATCCATAGTTTTAAGGGCCCAAACCACACAAAACTAGACTCTGATAATCTCTCTTAGCATAGAAGAAAAAAAAAAATCAGTGAATGGTTTTATTTATAACTATTTTTTTTAAGATTGTCTTTTTTTCCTCTCAAACTGTATCTTCTTGGAGAAAAGGATGTCTTTGTTTTAAATCCTTAACAGCAGCAACTGGGGCACAGGGATGTTTTGAAATATACTGTCTCTAATCACCTCACCAATTTCAGAGCAGGGAATGCACCTTTTATTTCCTGTCTTCCGTGTCTCATCCCTTCCAGTTTTGGGACCCACCAGAGCACATATTTTGGGAATGGGTGTGAAGCAAAGGAACAGCAGAAATCCTATGGAGCTTCCAGTGTTTTCCTCCTTCCACTTTGGGAAATCATTTGGCAACCAGGAAAGCATACAGCAGATGTGACTCCAAGGAGAACACCCTGTTAGACTTGTGCAGGACTCACCTTTGGCCTCTGTAGCAGAGCGGGAATCACAGGCTACTCTCCATGGCCATCATTAGGAGTGAGGGCAGAAGCCATCAGATCTAACAAACTCACCACATCTAAAGAGCTGTTTTCCCTTACCCCAATATGATATACTCTTTTCCCTCAACTCCACCCACCAGAACAACACAAACCAACAGACAACCACTAAGCCAGACAGCGCCTTGCAATTGTCATAGTAAACATAAGGCCAACACCACCTCAACACAGGCAACATTCCTCTGATGTCAGTGAGATTGTCCTTGTGTCAAAGCAGCAGGATTGACCCTGTTGTTTGGAGGCTGTGTAGGTGGAAAAACCAAGACCTGCAAGTGGAATAAAAGCCTGAAGAAAATGAATTAAGAAATTATTCAGTAACAGTTCAAAGCCCTTCATGTGGGATGAAAGCCAGATTATGCTTAATAAATCTAAGAAATGATTCAGTAATAGTTCAACCTATGCACCATGTTCCCTGTAATTAATGTAAGCAGCATCCATGAGAGCCAATAGAAATTCAGTACCAGCCGTTCAAATTATGTCTCTGCCTTTGGGCTGCTTTACTTAGGTACCAAAGGAAAAACTTTTAATTGAGAGAACATGAAGTCTTTCTCAACAATCACATGCTAGTGAACCCAATCTGTTGAGGGATTTGAAGCATGGTCACCATAGCTAGCTCTCATGGTATCATTGCTTCTCTGATAAAAATACAGGAGATGCCATTGATATAACAGAGTTTCTCTTTCAGTGCTTGAAATCCACATGCAAAATTGTGTTAAATGAAAAGTGTTCAAGTACTTTTCAAGTTTCTTGCTTTGCTTTGAGGCATTTGCATCAGATGCTTTTGAGAGACCAACACTAAAATGCCTTAGAATCATTACTGTCCCTTGTTTATTCGCTCCTTCTGCCCTAGGGCTTAGCCCTCCTTTCTCTAAACCCAGTGGCCAGCTTTTCTTTATTTTCAGAGACCTTTAATATTTATGGAAGAATTTGGTTCTATTGCTTTTCAGCTTGGTGGTGAGAAGCGTTGCCTAGGCCCCACAGGGAGCCTGTGGTACCCTTCTGAAACACCAGAGATTATTTCTAGACATACTGGCCTCAAAGTGCACGGACATACTGAAGGTTTTCAAGAAAGAGCAGGAAGATTGCTTGGAGAATGCATGGTAGATGGAAGGCTAGAAGCATGGCTGTTGCTAAGCTGCTAGGACAGCCTTGCGCTGAAGATTTCTGAGCCATGGTCAAAGCAGTGATAGGCCTGTCATCTTAGATTCGAGCACCTTTGAACTCTGAGCAAGCCTGAAAGCCAGCCTGAATCCTTGCCTGAGCCAAGGGGCAGAAATTTTGACCTATGGGAATTACACAGTCTAATACAGTAGAAGTTCATTGGTCACACAAGTACCGTACACAATGGCAGATTCTTAAGTCTATCTGGTTCTTCAGCCTGATTTGTATCTTGACATATTAGTTTAGATGCCTTAAATTGTGTTACTCAGTGTGGTGAGACAGATGAAGTGATGCATGAAGTAAGCCGGAAGCAGGGTTGTTTCAAAGTCAGAAGCTCCAAAGCTTCCTGTGATTCCACTTAGCTGCTATCAGTTAGTTGTCACCAAATCCCAACTACATTAGAAGAAAGCCCATCAGCACTGATAACAGTTTTCATCCCCGCTATTCCTACTTAGTGAATAAATTGATTTGCTGTTAGGCTTTAACAGCTACAGACAGTTTGAAATGAGGTTGTCTATTTCATCCTCCAGTACCCTGAGGTTGTGCTCTCCCTGCTTGGGTGAAAAATCTCCCTTGCTTTGGTCACATTAAATATCCACCATATACTAGCAGCCCTGCCCTCACATCTATCCAAAATGCCACCACTGAAGTGAGCTTTCATTCCCACCACTCCAGGGAGGTCAAGCATTTCTTCAGCACCTGAAATAGCCTCGTACCTCATCTCTGCTCTAGAGATGCTTCCATCTTCTTCCAGTTTTTACTGGAAAACCTCTCACAGTTTGAGAGACTGATGACAGCAATAAAGGATCATCCCCTTCAAATTCTCCTATAATAACTTTCTCTAAAGTTACTAATACTTCTAAATGTCTTCCCTCAACTGACTAAACTACAGTTACTGTAGTGATACAACTCCACAGCTTCATGCACACGTTGGATATTACATATGATGTTCTTGCCCATTTCTATACTTGTAAACTGAACAGCATCAGCCCGTCCTAAGCACTGAAGCAAGATCATCTATGCTCTGCTTCTAGTAACATTTAAATTGCAGCAATGTAGCTACCATGACATTGTGCAAAAGTCATTTGTTGTAACATGTCTAAAATACTTCAGATAGAGGATATTTATTTGCTGTGGAGATGCTTAAAATATTGCTTCACGTTTTTAATTCAACAGTGTCATAGACTCATTGGGCAATCTCCTGCTCACATGTGGGAAAGGAGGAAAACACAGTAGCCATGATAGCAGTGTTGCAAATTTCCCTTTTGGTTCAGTTTACAAGAATAATCAGCAAAACCCTAATAGACAAGACAATTACTTTTCATGACACACTCATTTGCATAAGAAGATTAAATCCTTACAGGAAAGCATGTGGTCTTTTACGACCCCTATTGCACGCACTACACTTGTGATACAAAGTTGCAATATTACAAAGGTTAAAATACATAAGAAAATATATTTACAGAAGAAATGTTGGTATATGTAATGGAAACACTACTCATTACTGAAGTCAGATGACATAATCGGAATGCTTTTCAATGTTGGACCTTTTGTGCAATTGTACATAACATAATGTAATTGTGCATGAATGTAATCGTACATTGCAGTTGTACTAATGCAGTAGCAAAACTGCATTAGTAAAAAAAAGTCTTGAGAAAAATTACAAAATACAACAACTCCACACAAACTCCCAGACCCTCACTGATGCAGAGCTGGGACAGCAGTACAGATGCACAGAGAGCAGTAAGAGTGGAATTTGGGGAGGGGGGTTAAAGCAACACTTCCACCTGTCTATCACCAACAACGTGCCACAGGAGTACATGCCAGCTCTCTGGAGCTCCACTGGGCACTATGATGCCACAGCTCTCCACGTTCATACAAATCCGCTCTGCTCAAGATGTGCCTATACACAACCCATATACTACTACTATACTAGTGTTTATTCTCAAATCTGTGCTGTATCTGTACAAATTTCTACTATAGATCCTGATATTAACAGAAAAACTGGAGTGTAGAGATAGGTGCCCCACAAGGAGTGAATAGCCAGATGTTAAAACAAGAGTAATAAGCAGGAGAGACAGAGCAGTTTGGCAGAAACCGCTGTAGGGAAGGGAAGGGTGGTTCCAGGAATTGGGAGTATAAATTTTGATTAGGGCTGGGCTGGTATTTCCCACTTCAGCTGCCTAGTTTTCTCTTTAACAAGGAAATGAGACTTTGAATTTACCCCGCTGAATGAAGAATTAAATGGGAACGAGGACTTACCTTCACAGGTAACTGATCTAAATGTCACTTGCAAAGCATGACCACACTGGGAACAATTGTGTTTTAAACTGATACCTGACCTTGCTGTAAAATTATTATACTTTAATGGAATGTAACCGTCAAACGAAATGCTGTACTTAATCTCTGTAATTATTTCTTTCAAATGGTAAGAGAAAAATTACTCTTTTCTCAACATATTCAGGGTCAATCTTCACTCCTTGCACACCATGCACACTAAGCAAATGAAGTATGGAAGACGAGATCCTGAAAAACATTGTCAGCAGATACACTTCTGAATTTACACTGGTATGGATGATTTACAGTCATTGCAGTTTTCATTCACTTCTACAGAAATCAGCTTACTTTACCTGTGCTGATGTCTGAGTGGGCAAACTTGTCTGTGAGCACAGGATGCTCACAAGTATTTCATACAGAAATGGCATTTACAGCACGAACAGAGTGTAACGTGTGACATTATCAATAGAAATTTGCCACTAGGCCCCATGTGGACCAAGCATCTGAGCCAAATTAAAAACACAAAGGAGGAAGGAAGCGATACTAAAATGCAGTTAACACAAGCAGAGTCATCGGAGGGAAGAATGGGGCAGAGAGGGAATGCTTAAATTATAGGTAGGGGAATGGGTGTGGAAATCAGCAATGCTCAGTTTTATAGACAATTAAATAGGAACTGCATCGCAAGGTTTGGTTATCCATCTACAGAGTCTTTAAAATGCGGGAACTGTTTTTCCTCCGGTTGTGTAAACTACAAGCTCTGCTACATCTGAGTATTTTCTGCAGGCTGTAGTATAAATTGTTTGATTCGGTGATAGGACTACGTCTTCATGTTCATCACAGAGTCAGTTGTTCAGTAAAATGGGCTGTGAAACACAGATATCCACCAAGAGCTAAATGCTATTGACAGGTGTGCTTTCATTCAGCTTAAAACTCCGATACTTCCCAAGATCAGACAAAGTATACTGGCTATGGAAGCAAGGGAAAAGAAGCATTTAATCTTTATAAAAGAGATAAAACTAGTGAGCAATTCAGTTGAGGATGGGACGAAGGAAGAAAATTGCTCCGGTCAATGAATGCTGTGTGCCCCTTCCTTATGCCCTACAACCAATCATAGACAGCAGGCTGGAGAGGTCCTCTAAAACTGATAATCCATTCCTCCTCCTCAAGGCAGATACCACCATACCTGTGGAGTTCCTGCAGATGTCTAAGCCAACATCACAAGTCTTTGGGTGAACATTACACAACCTCCCCAGGTAAGCTGTTGTATTGGTTTACTGTCCTCCTGCATCTGAAAGTTGGTCCTTTCTCCCTGGAATTCAAGTCTATTACTCATTTTCCCATCTGGGAACATAGGGAACACAAATAGAAAAGGCTACTGCAAAGAAAAATGGAGTTAATTTGAAGACTATTACATCCTCCCTCAACTCTTCCTGAAGCTGGTGATCTCAAATCATACCTACTATAAGGTCCATATGTAAACAAACCACATGAGTATAAAAGTGTGCATACACACTTTACACACACTTGCTATTCATGCAGAAGAATATTTTGAATCTATTTCACTATTTTGTTCAGATATTAAAAACCAGCTGTGTGGTGCATTAAATTCTTTCATTGTTTTGTATAAACCAAGGGATGCTCTCCGTTTCAGACAAACCAGCCACAGCAACACAGCATGCTTCCTGGCTTGGCAATAGCATTTTGGAAAGCAAGTTACACAAATAGTTTTGGCTCAATGTTTGTGAAATGACTAACAGCCTATCTGAAGTAAACTGTATTACTTGTGGAGTCAGAAGGTACTGAAGCATAGGTGATGTATCAAATGCAGGTCTTTATCTTGGTTAGTATTTCTCTCACATTTAACCACTATCTGTAACCTTCCTTACAGGGAGGTTTTTAAACTGATCCTCACCACTGAATTCTCATATAAATGAAACAATCAGGGTTGCCATCAGGCTACAGCATCTGATCACACAAGTATGAACCTTAAATGTTTGTCAGAAAGGATCCCAGCAGCTGCTCAGCTTCTAGGAATGGCAATACTGGATCAATATTGATGCCTGCAGCATGGAAAATGAAGTGCTGTTGACTGAAAAAAGGTTGATGTACTCAAGCTGGTATCTAAGGAATGCCTGCTTTGTTTGCGTTATGAAGTTAATTAGTTGCAAAGATGTTGTATTAATACATCAGCTACTACTGAAACTCCCAAATAGCTGTTCAAGGACATTAACCTGTTTCATCAGTCTCAAGAATCTAAACATGCCTCATTGTCAGGTCTCTGCACGGGACCCTAGGGCTCTGGTCCCACTCCCACACCTTGCCAAGGGTTTGGCTGTCTGTGCTGAAAGCCAGCGCTGGTAGCAGGATGGCCAAACAACTGGGGACCAGACTGCTGTGGAAAAGAGCTGTGTGAGAAGGAGCTCTGAGCTGCCCTTGCTGGAGGCCTACACCTGCTCTGCTTGGGAGCCACATCACCCTCACCTAAGCTATGTTGCAGGTGTACCTATGACTGCCCAAGTACCTGGGTCCTGACCTGCTCACTGACCTTGGACCTTCCTTGTCATTACAGCCTTGTCTGTTTGGTCTGTTGGTTGAACCTCACTCTCTTCTTGTTAGATAACTGCAGGAGTGCACCTCCTGTCAGGGAGGTCACTGCCCCTGCCTGCCATGTCACCCTGAGCTCCCAGCCTGCCTTCCCTCATCGAGCTGCCCACTCTTGCTGCTCTCTGATACCTCAAAAGCAAGGCTTCCAAGGAATCTTCATCCCTCTTTCACTGAAAAGCTCTTGTGCTCAAATGCAAGCCAGGCAGCCTGGCACAGCCCATCAACTATAGCTGTGCTCCAGAGTTCCAGTGCTGGAAGAGCTGGAACGCTGCAGAGTTCCACCCTGAAGAGCCACGCCTCACTGTTTGCTAAATGCAAACATCAAACACCTCTCCTGACAGAAGTGAGCAACATAGAGAGAACATTGCCTTCTTTCAAATATTTAGTAGTCAGATCAAGGCTAGGAAATCCAATTTGCTGGGTGTCACTGATTCTAACAGCTTCTGGCTCATGGGAAAAAGTAGCCTGAGATTAAATATTAGTTCATTTAATTTAGGAATTTTAAAATCATATACTATCTTCCTGCTTTAGAGACATGCTGGGTATCCCTCTGCCTGTATTAGAATTGTGTGTCCTTCCTTCCCGAATACGGCTGCAGCAGCAAAACATCTTTGGTACTACAGACCCATTTTTGGTTAATTCTGTTTTTAAAAAATCTGCATCTGCTACTGGTTATCTAGTAGAGCATGAATTCAGTCACAGCTTCATAGAGCTTTCCCTCTTCTTCACATTACTCAAATGCCCTATTCCACCATGACCTCATGCAGCCCTGAGCAATCCAGTGCACAAATGAAGGAACTGTTGAATGCAGAACCATCCACAAGGCAAGTGTTCCTGGGCAAAGCCAAGCAATAAGAGTTTACAACGCAGTAGTCTCCCTCCTTGGGATGAGGGGCATACCACAACCAGTTTTTACGTATGCTGTCCAAAAATATTCAGGTTCTTGAGTCAACTCTCATTCCCAAATGCTGTCTGTGACCTCCAATTTTCCAGGATAATAATCCAGGATGGCTGGTACCTGTGACTTATGTTTTTATCTCTAATTAGCCTTAATCGCAGTCACAGTCCTATCTTTCCAGGCATCTCACTGGTTATGCCTAGTATATTTAAGCACCATTTAAAGTATATCCCAAATATCCTTCATACAAAATAAACAGTGTTCGAGGTAGTTTGCCTGTGCCTTCTCTCTAGTGGTACGAAGTAGAGTCCTCTAATCACACAGGCTCCAACCTAAGTACATGATCAGTATCATCATAATGAGATACTCTGTGTAAGTGCATGGAAAATAAAGCATACACTGACCTAAACCAGTGTCAGGAGAATCTCAAAACAGAAGAAATACACTTTTTAAGCTGAAGATTAACCTTTTCAAACCCAGCTCACTACTATCCAACAGATGAATCAGGTATTTTTTTACTGCTCCTGACAGCCAACAAAATCACTGCTGAAATATGGATGCCTTAAAACTACAAATACACCTCTAGCTCTTGTTCAAACATAATGGGATGTAGGACTACCATAAGAAGGAGCAAACTACTCCGAATTCCTTTTCTTAAAGTGCTAGTTCTGTCCACCTAATTCCCAACTCTCCCTGTATCAGCCAGCATGGTGTCAAGTTTCCACTTGAACATCTCTCCATGTTCAGTATAGCCACGTGTATGAAGTGAACACACCTGAATTGCACACAGATAATTTCTAAGAGATAACGCAATGTTCCAGGGGAACTTGTCACTGCACTTGGATTTCAAAGGCTTGAATGTTATCAAAAGACAAGACTTGAAAGAGAGGAACATCCCCTGGAGCAACCACAACTGCATTACGTTTTCTCAGTGGCTAAAGAGAAGCAATAGTGGTACATCTTGATATACAGCACGGGTGGGACTGACATTGGTATATTGGGTAGTTCTGTGTTAAATTGAAAACGCGAGGAGCTTTTGACAGCTAGAGGTAAAGAAACAGATATCGAGAGACTCATCCTTTAGTTGAACGCAAGGATAGAGAGGTGATGATTACAGTGTATGTTTTAAAGATGCAAACACCACGTGTAAAAGGCGTTTTTAAATTAGAGGAAACAATATAAATGAAAACATAAGCAGGGTATTAAAGGAGGTAAAATTAAATCAGGGAGAAGAAAATAATTTTAACCATGTGACTGATTATTCTACCACCAAAGCAAGAAAAAACAAAGAAAAAAAAAAGCATCAGGCTATGAGAAACCTAAGTTCTGTGGTAAATAATGTCTAGGAGACCTGACAAGATTAATAACCTCTCTGGTTATAAAGCAAAAGACTTAAGAACCTCCAAGCCCCTTTAAAAAGATTTATGGTGATGGGGAGATTCATTGAATCCTGTTGGATTCAAAGTTCACAAGAAGACAATTTATAAAGCCTTTTGAAAGGCAATAAACAAAGGTCCTTTAGGGCCAAAAGTAAAAATTAAGTTTCTTTGCTTAAGTAGTGAACTATTTATGTAAATGATGGGCTTGAAAGATAAAAAGCAAGAAATGCTGTATCTTGGTTAGCAAAACAAATTCTTTTGGAAATAAAAATGACATAGAAAAATAACAAATAATTTCCTTAACGTAAGTTCAAGTTGACTAACTTCTTGAAGGATAGGAGGCTACTGGCATGGCCTTAATGTGCTTGTTATGTGAATATGTACCACTTGATCTATACTGAACCATGGCTGGCTTACCAAAATGTATTAAACCTGGTCCTAAGGATTCTGAGTAAAAGCAATACTCACAAAATTTAACTTAACATGACTATCCTTCCAAGATTCCCCTTTTACATCCATGTGCGAAGAGAGATTTCCTTAGAGAGTGACTTATAGGAACCTAAACTGGGCATTCTCAGTTGCCCTCATGATGACCATTTGTACCTCCTCCCGGCTAGTAAGGTAATTCAAGAATATAAAGGGAAAGTCAGTTTTTGAAAAAAACAGAATGGTGTGTCATCCTTCAAGAACAACAACAAGAAAAATTTGCTGTGCCCTTGTAAAGATAAGTGTTTAGACAGAATAATTTACCCTTGATCTTCTAAGTGGTCGCAAATAAAGATTTCAGAAAGCAAAAACTCACAGCTCTAAAGTTAAATAAAAGACGGCCAGCCTCATTGTATACATAAATTCTTGTATAGAAAACATCCAGGGTTACACAATAACCAGTTGCTGATGAGTTCTGCACAAATACAGTTCATGCTTGAGTTTATAACGTACACTGTCCTTTGATCAAGACTTTTACTTTCATAAACTTTTCAATAATTAACATAGGGTTTAGCAAGTTCTGGTTTTTGTGTTCATCAATTAATCAAAATAGAAATACATTAGTACTGTGTCCCAACTTGAAAAAGTCCCTTTTCCAATGAAAAATGAGGTAAGTTTCTTTAAAAAATAACATAAATCAATGAAACAGTCGTCCTCTTCCACGTTTGCTCCTGAGGTGACTAGCAGAACGCCTAAGTGTTTTCCTCTCTTGACGATGTTGTTTCTCAGCTTCCTGCTGTTTCTTTTGCTGCTCTGACTGGAATATTGAAAGAAAAATAGACTCAGGTTCTTGCAAACTTACATGTAGATACTTAACAGTTAGGTGATATATCAAGTCAGAATTCCAGGGAAATCTGGAATTCCAGGGAAATCCGGACATGTTACTGTAAATGGTCCCATGCTATCTTGTATTATACCGTACCTATTGACTCTTGATACCCCTAGACATTATCATTCCAAGTAATTCAGAGCAAGCTTTTAAGGCAAAGATAGCAAACAACAGTAAATCCAGTAAATCACAGAATGGTAGGGGTTAGAAAGGACCTCTGGAGATCATCTAGTCCCATCACCCAAATCCCCCACCTCCAACTAAAGCAGGTTTACCTAGAGCAGATTGCACAGGAACACGTTCAGGTGGGTTTTGAAAGTCTCCCGAGAAGGAGACTCCATAACCTTTCTGGATAGTCTGTTCCAAGGTTCCATCACCCTCACAGTAAAGAAGATTCTCCTTATGTTTTGATGGAACCTCGTGTGTTCTAGTTTGTGCCCGCTGCCCCTCGTCCTATCACTGGGCAGTAGCCCATGTATCTCAGGTGAAAACCAACGTCTAACAATAGACTGTAAAATTACACTCCAGAATTTTATGTCTTAATGCCCTTAGGAAGGCAGTGCACAATTTAAGACTATTTAGTATCTGCTTGGTTAACTAGTACTACCACATTTAATATTTGCACAAATGGATGTTAAAAAGACAGAACAGTTAGTTACATTTTCTGAAACATACAGGTTTTCTAATAACTTACAAGGTCTTGGAAGTGCTTGATATGCTGTATGTGATTCTGGAAAGACTTTGCACACTAAAATAATGTAAAATCTCTGCTCCCGTGGCACACTCTCTCTTAATGTTTTTCCTCTTCATCAAAAACACACTGAAAGGGTTTCATTTAAATACAGAGGTGAAATGGCTCTTAGAGCCGTAAACTACTATTTTCTTTGGAAGACTAAGGCTTCTCTTCAAACTAAGCATAAACTGGAACTAGCAGACTTGAACTAGTCAAGCTCAGGCAGCTGTCTCTGCTATAAAGTACTCCAGCAATTAGAGCAATTTCAAGGGCAGCAGAGTATAAGTGCATTAACGGTGTGACACAATTACTAGATATGCAGCTGTATCCCCACTGCATCTAATTCTGTAATCAGTAGCATTCATGTATCAGCTCATCTCTTCCTGAATCTCCCATTAAAGTACCATTTAAACCTGAGCTAGAGATTTGCATACATAGACAAAATTTTGGCTGAGGTGAGATATGAACTAATTTACCAAATGTAGTGATAAGCCCATACTAGTATCACACCAATAAAGGCTAGTGGTCTTTAGACATTGTTGAAATTTATTGACTCCTGTTTCCTCTGCACATGGGGAAAGAAGCAGCTCACTATGTGAAAATGTAAGTGTTTCTTCTGTCTCCAGACTTCACAGAATCACTTCGTCTGAAACAGTCCTGAAAACTCTCAATATAATGTCGACTGCTACTGCTAATATACTGAAATTGAATGACCTTGATTTACATCTGAAGCTTTGGGTTTTAAGAAGTCCTCTATACCTCCCTAGTAGTGTTACATACTTGGGTATTTTGGAAACCCTGCTATTTTGTTGTATCTAATTGCTATCATAAAGCATACTGAAATAGACAAACAGGCTGCCACACTGTGGGAACCATACTACAATCCCTGAAAATTAAACTGTGAAATATCAATGACAAACAATTTAATTGCTGGATCTGCCAGTGGTTGCTGGGCATCTGGGAGGTTGCTAACATACCACAACTGGAGCAGACAAGTTCAGCCTCAATTCCACTGACTTAGAAGGTTGGGTGATACCAATCCTATAGCAGCTCAGTTCTCTAGCCCACTAAATCTTTCTACTTACTCCTAAGTACACCTGCACTTCAAGGAAAGGGCATCCCAAAGCAGAAGCTGATAAGCAGATTAACACTAAAAGCCCTTCTGGCTTGTCAACTTCATCTCTGCATCCCCTGAAAAGGAGTGTCAAGAAACACCATGTTGCCTGGCGTGACTTCTTCCTGGCTCTCCCTGCTCCGTTCTACAGAATTTACAATTTCACAGGATTTCCTAGATTGGAAAAGACCTTTAAGATCATTGAGTCCAATCATTAACCTAACACTGACAAGTCCTTCACTAAACCATATCCCCAAACACTATGTCTATGCATCTGTTAAACACCTCCAGGGTTGGGGACTTCACCACTGCCCTGGGCAACCCGCTCCAATGCCTGATAACCCTTTCAGTGAAGAAAATCATCTTAATACCCAATCTAAACTTCCTTGGTGCAACTTCTACACAGGGTCTGTTTATTTGAGAGAATATCTGTGTCTTATTTTGCTATTCTGTTGCCAGGAGAAGAAAATCTCTGCTGTAGATCCATTATTTTTCTTTTAATTAGACTTTAAAAAATATTTTTAATGCAAATGAGCATAACATACTCATATCAATAAAGCAACATCAGCTAACAGGCAGAGAAAAAAATCCATATATGTTAGCAGCAACATGATGTAAAAAAAAGGAAAACCTCAAAGCTATAGCATGTCTGATGGCATCAAGTAAAATGGCATTCTGAACTACTGCCACATCTGTCTTCTTCCACATTACTCCCAAATCTTAACAGAACTGTTAGCAAAAGGTAATAGTTACTGTTCACTACCAATTGCAAGTAATTTTGTGGCTTTGCGCTTTCTAACTTAAAGCTACTATAAAAAGACTGTGCTTTCTAAGCCCTATAAAGCCCATTTAATTAGCTACAAGATACTAACATATCAGTTACAGCAGTTCATAAAATCTCCAGAATGTTATCCTACACAGCACTGCTGAGCAATCTGTGACTTATTCCACAGTCAATACATTTTAAATTCCAGCAATACATGAATCAAAAACAGATGAAAAAGGACATCAGCAAACAGACGATAATCGGGTAAAAACAGTAAGGTAGAAACAGTCCAATAAAGAGGGTTATTTTGATTTTTTTTTCAGGCATACCCAATGTGACAATCAAATAACTACTTAGTCAGTCTTGTGGCAACAGTTTTACCAGTGAGGATAATATCTGACTACTGGTAAGGAGAAATGTATTATAGCAAAGAGGCTTACTTGAGAAAAACTAGTTTTAAGAGAAGTACATTTTGTCAGCTCAAGTAATAATTAATATGGGCCTTTAGCTTTTATAATGTGTCCTTTCCTCAGTTCTAAAGCAATTTTGTAGCAAAAAATCCCTAAGTGTTTTAGAGCAGCAGCAGATGAACACATGCATTTAACTCTGCCCACACTATAATTACTTGTCTGCGATCTACAAAATTCCTTAGGATGGGAAATCAAAACCCTTTGGGAAAGGCAGATACGCAGCAGTCAACCACACACCTCAAATGGAATTTGGAAGTGGAAAGGACCAGAGCTCATTCTTGTGATGTGTTACACAAGTTCAATGACAAAGGTGGTTAGAAGCTCTGTTTTTATCACGCTGAGGCCTAGCAACATTATCAACCACAAGAAAGCCTGTCATGTACAGCATCCTGATTGCATTTGGACCTGCAGACTGATCTGATCAGTCCTAGCACAGAAGTCAGGTAAGGTCACAGGCTTCTGATGGTATGTCTGCAAATAAACTATTAAAAGATGGAAGCCAGCATTTTCCACCAGAACATAAGATTTTATGAGTGCTGCCTGAGTTATAAAGGGGTATAAACACACAGTGTACTACCGGAGGCTTTCATTCTCTTGGCAAGAAGCAGAAGAGTTGGCAGCTTATAAAGAAATGAAGAGGGACATTTGCTTGACGGTTTTAAAGTTCCTGTTCTTTCATGCAAAATCTAAAGTTACTTGTGTATTATCTTAAAAAAATTATATATATATAGCTCACCTTCTTTAATTTGAATGTTGCCTGTTTGCTGCCTACTGTGGTATCAGACACATTGAGCGTGCCAAGTTTTTCTTCAAGCTTTAAACGATCTCCAAGAGTTTTCCTGCAGAGAATAATTAACATTAGTCCCTATTCTTGCCATCTTTTTACTATAATAAAGGTTGATAATGCAGTCAAAACTAAACTCAATTTCTCTGAAACCCTGAAATGCCATAACTCTAAAAACCAAACATTCAGTAAACAGAAAAGACAGACAAGTTCAAATCATTCCCTCCAGATACTGCTTTCAGTAGAAATGCTTCTTAAAATTTATGTAAAGTTCATTGGTTTTTTTCTGCTATAAAAGCAACAGGACTCTAGTTGAGAAAGAAACCACACCCTTCTATTGCTATAGTTTTCTATGAAATGTGAGAAAAAGTCAGTTTTCAGCTGCAGTAATGGATATATACACCAATAAAAAACCCTATATAAATATATATAAAGCCAGATATATACAGTTTTCTTACAATTTCTGAATTGGAAACACTTTTGAGGGAAGGAAATAATCTTGACTATACATCAGAATGAATTCATCACCAAATGAATCACTTCGCTGATAAAGACAAACTATTTAGTCCAAATACAAATGACTCTTTGCAACAGCCTAACATAGACAGTTTTCTAAATACTAGAACAATGCAAACAAGTGAATGTGATAAATAAGACAGACCCTGACCCCAAGAGAGGAGCTTCACATGAGCATACGCCTTCAAGCGCGTGGTACTCAGCAGTTTCTGTAAGCAAGCTGGTAGAGAGCCTCTGAACTGAACTGAACTCTATCATTTCTATGGGGAAGGAGGTATCTTGTGGCCGACAAACTGATACTGCTTTCAGCTCTCCTTCACTGCAAGTTAAAGGCCCTACATAGGCCAGACACATGGACGCACCCCCGTTGTTCCAGGTTGTGAGCATCCTGGTTTAGTGTCACCCTTGCTGACTTCAGTTAAGTTGGTTTGTAAACTGGAACAGTCAAGGAGTAGAAATACACCTTGGCCCACCCGTGAGGCAGGCAAGCAGGGATGGTGCTTGTGGTGAACCGACCACATGATTTTTTNCATAGAGTAAATAAGGTTTTATTAGAATATATTTAGTAATAAACTTGTTAGATACCCATTTCGGTCTCCGTGTCTGCTTGCGAGCTTGGTGAGGAGATGTCCCAATTTACCCTCAACCCTTCTCCCTTTGGGAAGTGGTTGGACCTCTGTGCGCCCGACCGCGACAGTGCTGGCTTCAGCCAGCCTCCCTAAAGGCGGCTGTGAGTCCAAACATGGCTCCTTCTTCTTCTAACGTGGGTCCTACAAGTAGGTAGTGCCACCCGAGAACAGGACACACAAACTCACTCTGCCACGGGCTTAGAAAATATCTGCCTAACTGTAAATGGAAGTAGCTTCTGCAATTTGAGATTTGATGTCTCTGAAGAGGGCTAAGAGACATTTTTGTACAAATTTTAAAGTGGAAGGTAAGTCGTCACAAAAATACAGACTACTAGCAGCCACCAAAGTCAATGGCATTTACTATGGATGAAGTGGCTCATGGATTGTGGCCTATGCTTGAAGTCTCTGAAGTCCACTGAATTTTGGTTAATGAGCCATTTTATGCAACAAAGACTTTTCAGATTAACAATGAAAAATTACTGTCAAGAATTACTCTATTTCTCATGACTAGGTACTTTGATTGTATTTTTTTTCTGTAGTATATTTTTCATTGAGTACATGTAAAAACTTGTTCCGTCTGTGCGAATTGGGAAGACAAGCTAAGCCTTAGAGCTAACTATGGCAGAAGATCAGTCACCGACTTTGTGGTGGGATTTCCACATTCAAGTGAAGTCCCATTTTTCTCCCCTTTGAAAGTGAACTGGAGAAATATGGCTACCACCCAGCAATTATTTAGCATGACTGCCTAGATATTGCTTCAGTCAGGAGAAAAATTAAAATGAGTAGACGGTAGCAAAATGCTGTGGGGTTGCAATTTTACTGAACAATTGCAGGTATGACTACATTTATCTGAAAATGTGCAGACCTCAACTGATAGCGAACTGCACACACTGATACACAAACCCAACAGCTGGGTGGTTGGGTTGTTTGTTTGGTTTTTTTTTTTAAAATAATCTTCAACAAATTGATTCAAGGGATGCATTAACAGTGTTATTAAAAGTAACTTCCCCTGCAGTAAAAACAAACAAACAAAAAAATTGCCCAGGCACTTCTTTTTTCCTCATTATAAAGAGAATAGTTTTTCAGGACTTTTCCTGCTGTTTTACTTTAGCAGTACCTAGGAATGTCAGCTATGCTTTTGTTGGCTTTTGTTGACTTTCTTGGCCACCTCTGAAGGCATATATATACACTTTATAAAGTGTGACTACATTAGTTTTTAATTTTGACATACTCTAACTTCAATAACAAATCTTTTTAACATCCAGAAAATCAAAAGAGAACTCTTAGGACATTGATAAAAACCCTTTCCTTTTATGGATTTCTTTTAAGTTACTATGTAATGAACTTATGCAGCAAGTAATCAAAGCAAAGCTTTGCAGGTTTTCATGGTTAAGTGTAGGAGCGCAGAAGGGGGAAATAAAATGTAAATGGATTTGAGACAATGAGTGTTTTACAACCATGAGTAAATTTTGCAGCTTTTCTGCGCAAAGAAATGCGTAGACTGTTGGTCTATGAAGAAATTTAAAGTACGCACCACTGCTTTAGATGTTGGGCTTGGAGCCGTGCTGAGTCAGGAACATGTCAAAAGAAACACCCAGTTTTATATAAGTCATAAACCGTTTCCTCAGGTAGAACATTATATGATTAGAGAAAAAAAGAACACCTAGCCATTAAATGCATAGTGAAGGTATTAAGGTACTTAATTATACTGGTCACAGACCATCATTCCATAACTTGGATAAATCAAATCAAAGACAAACCTGCCAGCTTCACCAGATTGTACATGTCACTACAGTCTTTCCAATTTTCAGTACATGACTCGAATTAATTATTTTTATGCTGACTACTTATCACTGAATAAGGCCAGTAGAAAACATATTTAAGTTTTTTCTTCTAAAATTCTAATATGTAGAAATGCTTATTAAGTTAGCTCACAAGAAAAAGTCATTATGATTACAGAACGGTATCAGCTATACTTTATAAGAAACGGACACCAGCTGTTAATTTTAAAATTTCTTTTAAGAATTTGAGGTATATCAAACTCCTTATGAAGAACAATGCTTGGATGAGCATGAATGGGATCAGTGAGTATAGAGCTAACTGCTCAAAGAAAAAAATCATGGAAAGACAATTCAATGACAGCAGCTCAGAAAAACATAAAGGATGTAATGCTGTCATACATTTTTTTTTTCTCATCCTATTCTACCCTTGATTTTCTCTCTTTTTTTAAAAGATTTTACATTTACATCCCATCTGTGCACCTAACACACAAAGGGTGTCTAACCTAAGCCACCCTAATCACACCTTGCAAAATATTCTGCAGAGAATTAGCAGTGAATCTCAAGACAGAGTCTCTTTTCCCTAAAAGCAGCCTTTTAAGAGTCTTTCCACAGTTTACATCACCACTGATATTCCTCCATCCACTAGAAAGGTCTGTGGTATTTGCTTTACTTTTTTCCCCAAGCTGAAGCGATGACTTTTGTCCCTCTATACACCAGATGAAAGAATTTACTTTGTCCTGTGTCACACTGTACTGTCTTGGCTTATTTAATGAACTTCCAGTATCCTTGTTCCCATTAAAGCCTTCCATGTTTTGAACAAAATGAAGTCTTAATACTTCAAAATGAGTGTCCTTGAGAATTTCCTTTAGAGGTCAGCAGCTGAATTTGTGTAAAATAACAGTATGTGAGTAGGCTGCAGCCATATTGCCTTTTTTAGAGAAGTATTTCAATGGCAATGAGAAGACAGTGCTGTTTGACCAGTGTCTCAGGCTCACTTGCTAACATAACTTTAAATCTAAGTACAATGTAGAAAATATCCTTAACCTACAATACCCTGCCAGAGTGTCCAGAGTGGATTTTCTCCTGATAAAGAAGAAAAACTCATAAAAGTAAAAACTTGTTTCACCTTCTGGAAGAAAAATAATCGGAAGAAAGTTGATAGAGAAATCTAAGAAAGTTAAGAGTCCAGGATAAGAGGGTATATTCAATATAAAGAAGAAAAATCCCTGTGTGAAAACACTTGCTGATTAAAAAAACAACAAACCAACCAGCGAAGGAAAAAATGGGAATCAGTTCTGCATAACTGCTGTAAATCCCTAGTTATAAAAACTACTACTTCTATTTAAAGTGGTCTTAAAGGCACAACATAGAAATCACAGACTATACTAGACTACTGGAGAAACACTGTCGCAGTCGTACTTAAAGACTTTTTTACATGATAATTCCAGTTAAAAACCTGCACATTTAAGGGCAGGCTGATTTTTTTAATCAAATGTTTCTTTATGTATCTCCAGAAAACTTCCATCTTGAAAAAAGTAGGTTGTAGAGTCAGTCATTCGTGATGAAGATTCAGCCCCATTATATCTATTATTCACTTCCTTTTCTTTTGAGTGTATCATTTCACTCTAACTAAAACCATAATGGTTATGACGAGATCCATCTAGCCCAGCAACTTGTTTCCAACATTAGTCAAAATTCTGCTCTGCATCCAGTATGGTGCAAGAACTCTGAAGCTATTGTCTTTCAAGGTTTTAATATTAGTGTCTGCGCTAATAAAAGGTTATTAAATCTCATCTTCTGAAGGGCTCAACTCACCTCTCAAAAAAGACCTTCGATGAGATTTGCAGGCATTAAGCACCTCAAAGCCAAGTCCTTTAGTTTGATGTGCTCTTTATAAAGTACTCAATTACTTCAGTTGATCATTAATTTAAGAAAATCCAAATTAAAAAAAAAAACCCTAACCCAACAACAAAAAAAACAAGTCTGTTTTTTTGTATTGCAAAAAGAAAAACTGAAATAGTAAGACCTGGCAATATAAGGACAGCACAGCTTTTTTTTGAAAGTTTCTGGATTCCATAAAAATACCCAGACAAAACAGTTTTTCTTTTACAACCTTGATCCTATCCCCAAAATAGTGACTAGTCATGCAGTATTCTACATCCTTTTAGAGGGTCACATGAAAAACATCCAGACTGTCAACTTCATACTGATACTGGTGAAGAAAGAGAACCAGTCTCATAGGTATCAGTGTTGTTTTTTGTGAGAGCAGCAGTTCACCAACACTGAGTAATGGATCCTCAAGGTCTGTCTTAGAATATTAATCTCTTACTCAGCTCATTTCTGTTGTCTCTCTGCTATACTTTAAACGTCATATTTCTTTAACTGCAACACAAAGCTTTCAACAGCTATGTCGCTTTAAGTTGTGTCCCTGAATTGCCAGATGTGGCTTTACTAGTAACTGCTTCCAAGCCAAAATGCCACTGGCCTGCACGGTACAGAAATACTTGACAACAGTCCACCCCCAGCCATTAAAATAAGAACTATAGTCTTACTTCATTAATTTTTGTTTTTTGGCAGAGTCTTTGAAACTTCTGAATTCCTCTCCTTCTTTAATCTCAAAAAACTGAGGTTTCAGTAATGTTTGCTGATCCTCCTTGAACCTTTCCTGCCGCTTTACTTTTTCCTCTTGGCGTAGAAGCTTGCGCTGTTTCCTGACCTCTTCAACCCAGCCTTTTTCATCATCTGAACTCTCAGAACTTTCTGCATCACTTGCTTTTCCTTCTGGTTCTTCCTCCTCTTCCTGCAGACAAAAATAGAATAAAATAAGAAATCATCAACTAATTTTCTTTTCAGACCATTCCTGCAATTAAGAGTACGTGACAGCTTTAACATAGATACAGTTGAAGAGAATCAAAATTTGAACAAAAGCAGTAGCAGCAAATGAAGCAGAAGATACATTATAAAATTGTTTCCACCTACATGTTTTACATTTTTCAAACTTACAGTCACATAGACATACTATTGTTCACATCTAAAAAAATAGGATAACATTATAAATTACACTTAATTACCGCAGCTGATCAGCCATTCTTGCATTGCCTCCATCTTTCCTTCTTTCTAGGGTGAAAAATCTCAACGTTTGAAGCAGATGAAAAAGAAACAAACAAACTACATATTTTTCCTAATCTACAGTAAAATATTTTACCTGCTCTTGTGCTTCCAGCTCCTCTAAGATCTTCAGTTTTCTCTTTCTTTTCTCACTTATTTTAGAAACAAGTGGGTTAAGTAGCCTAAATTCTTCACTCTGCTCATCCACTTGGAAATCTGGATTCTCAAACATGACCTTAAAACGATCATCTTTGAGAAGGCTAGGAAGATTCTGGAAAAGAAGCAAAGCATGAGTGAGTTACAAAATTTTGAAACAGACACTGGTAAAGTAGGTAACACCTTTTTAACTAAACAAAACTCAAAACCAGAATGTGAAAAGCCAGTTGCTTTATCCTTCCAGATTGTATCAAAAAAATCGAGTATCATTCCTAAGCTACCTGTAAGCAAGTTTAGTTGTTTTTTTATGTACATTACAGACACTTCAACTACACAATTACTAAAATTTTTGAATTAATGTTTCTCATTTGGAGAAATAGTCTGGAGACATGCTGATATCTATTGACTAATCAGCAGTACCTCCAAGGCAGGGACTCTGCGTGACACGTACAAAGTGTCCGGGTAAACATGTCTTTATGCAATGCTACTAGCGTTTTACTGCAAATACATAAGAGTAAGCATTACTATACATGTTATAATACTATACTCACTACCCTCACATACAGAATGGAAAAGGCAGTTTCATTCAGGTCAAACGAACTTAATATAAATTACGCTAAATTATGTTGAATTAGGAACAGTTCCAGCTACAATTTCAGCTTACATGAATACACTGTCATCATTTTAAAATAACTGAATACATAGCTTTTTATTAAAAAAGCTGATCTTTCCACATTGCCAAACTTATTCCAGTACATTCATCCCACCCCCAGCATTACGTTTTTATTATTACCTAAGAAGTGGAGGGGGAAAAAAAAAAAAAGAAGAAAAAAAAGAGAGATACAGAAACCAGCAAGTGTAAATTTAAAACACAAAAACTGTTGCACATAAGTGACTTGCAGTCACACTGCCAAAAATTAAATCCCAAAGTCTAAAATAAATTCTCTTTGTAAGATGAAGACTCTAATGCTATTTCAGGAAAATAACCAGAACGTGCATTTTTCTTTGTAGTGGTTTTATTCTACTTAATAACACAACCTCTATGTACTCCTAGACAAATCTGCTCCATTTATTGAACTCATATTTCCATCATAACACTGGCTTAGACAGCCTGCACTTAAGGTTTTATCACCGCTTTTTCAGTAGTTCATGCTTCTTACTAACTGTAATACACAGACTTTCATTAGATGCCACCTAAAGTTAATGTCTGCCTTTCATGAATGCTACATTCCTGTGAGAATGAGCACTGATGAAGTGCTACAGACAGAAAGCCTCCTTCACCTAGATATTAAACATTAACTCAGTTTTTTCCTTTAGACTTCACTTGGGATAAAAATGGGTTATTTTAAATATTAGGAAGAATTCCTGTTGTGTAAGAACGAATCACTTTGGCTATTTTATAAAATGTAGTAAACTGCAAACACAGAAAGGCAATTGTATCTTGACTTTTACAGGTAAAAATCTATCTTGTCACAGTCACCACCAAAATTCCAACAAATGCAAACAACAGGTCTTTTTCAAACATATCGACTCTGCACTCAGCTTCTAGAGGCCTACGAAGCCTGTATCATCCTCACAGTGAGTATTCATTATTTTAAGCTTTAAGTTACTACCTGGCTTTTCTGGTGCTGCAACTACAGTGAAATCCACCTTAAAGTCACCTACTAGAATAAGTTATTCATGAGAAACAGAAACAATGGAATTTTGAATCTGTTTGGCCAGACAAAAAAAAAAAAATCCAACAACCTCCAACAACAGCAAAATCAGTACTGTACGCATTACTATTGCTGTGCTCCTAGTTAGAGCACAAAAGCTCACCTTCTGTTTCCTTTTCCTAGTAACCTGTTGCTCTTCACCCTCTTCTTCAATCAGTTTGAGTGCAAGCTCTTTATTGACTTTTGGAAGTTTCTAAAGAGAGGAAAGCAATTAATCAGTAAATAACTCTTTTACACATTCAAACACCTACAGGCTTTACATTTGTAAATGTGGTGAAGAGATAATTCTTACTCATTCTTATAATTCTTTCTGAAAAGCTCCTTGACCAGTTCCAAATATCTCTAGGTCCTAGTAAAGCAACAGCACTTGGAGAAAATTTAAGCAGAATTTCTGTACCGTTTTTTCCTTGTAATGCATCAGCTTTAGTACTTTAAAAGCAATTCTTTCTCCTTGTATGTTGAGTAAATTCAATCTAGAAAGCTAGTAGTTATAAACACAATAATATTTTTATATATCTCATTCCAGAATGTTATGTTTTGATGACTTAAGTCATTTAGTTTAATGACAGAAGTAGAAACTAAGTTTTACCAGTGGGTTATCTGCTCAAGTGGCAAATGTGGTGAGAGCTGTTCTTATACAGCTTGGCATCAAACCTTCTCATCTGTGGGAACGACACACATGGGAATTTTACGGTTCCATTCTAAGAGTTCTATAAATTACTTTGTGTCTCTGATGATAAACAGAGTCAAATCTTAAGTCATTACATCTGAGATACACTGAAGAATATACTACTCTTTATGAATAGTTTTCCCAGACACATACTCCGTGTTTACAGGATCTACCTTTAGTTGAACTCTTTGTGCACGTGTTTCTTCTATCTTCTGCCTTATTTTTTCTCTTCTGTATTCTTCATAGGCAAAGGGGTTGGCCATCATTTTTGCCTTTGAACAAGTAGGAGGAAATACACACAGTCTGTTATTTGGACAAAAAAACCAACCAAACCAACCAACCAACCACAAACCAAAAATCACAAAACACAACCCCCACCCCCGCAAAAACCCAACACACATTTTATTGTTATGAGTAAAAACTGACAAGGATCTGTCTTGTTTACCTTATGATAAAGTCTAATGTCCATGAAATAGCCATGCATATATGCTCTGAGCAATGATGATCCAATGAGATGAGCAAGGCCTGGGAAAAAAAAATTACAGGGGATTTCAAAAAGCTTTCATATATAAAGAACTCCTATTCCAAGCTAGCCACTTCACTTACCCAGTTCAAGACAAATGCTGCCAGTGCAACACGTCTACCTAATAGTCATATCCATTACACCAAGACTATGTAAAACCACAAAAAAGGTATCAGTTTGGTCAGCAAGAAATTCAAGCTTCTTCAGAGCAAGAAAATCCATTTTTCTTGCATAATACACGTTACTGTGTACTTCTAAAAAAAGCACTACACTACATAAAAGTTTACAAAGAAATACTTGAGAGGATTATTTTTTTTTTTAAGTCCAGAGATGTTTGACAATTTTTTTTAGTGTGGTATAGAGATGTTTTTAATTAAAGGGTTTTGCCTTGGGTCACTATCTTTGAAGAATCAACATGTTGAAAAAAATACCGTACCGCCACATGTCATAAAACTGTCACTCTAGGCCCTAAACCTAAGTAAGCATGAAAATAGAGAGAAAGAGTTTGCTGATTTTCCTTCCATGTATCTTCACAAAATTCCAAGACAGAAAAGGAAAAGCTTTTTATAGCAAAATATCCTCTACAGACCCAAATCTTTAAAAATTAAGAATTAACAAACTTCTTTTAGAGCTACATGGCAAAAAAAAAGTGATGATCACTGTGGATCTCAGGAAGCAAAGTTGTCTCAAAAAATTTTTAACTGCTTCTAGGAAACAATCTTCCTGCATATTCCAAAATTAGAGTACTCCAGCTAATGGTAGTAATACAAAGAGACTCTGACACATGAAATACAAAATATCCCTAAGCTGGTTCTTCACTTGAAAGCTTGTATTTATGAGGAAATTAATCTGACTAAGTTATAGTGAGTTGAAAGCAAAGTAAGTAGTCCCAGTCAAGTCTCTGTGTAGGTAATACTACATTGCCTTATCCCCTTACTATTGGGATAGGGGTCTGTCGGCCACATTTAAACCATCTACTATAGAACCCTGCCACTGAAGGTGCAGGTTCTTTGGATGACCTCCTCCTTGCACGACCTCCTGCCAGGCCAAACCAAACTCCTATATTCAGAGGTAAATCAATTAAACTGCAGCAAAACATTGCAATCAAAACAGGTAACAGACAGAAAAAGGACTAACTACCTTGGGAGATGCATGCTTACCTTCTCCGCTATATAATTTTCAGCATTCCAATTCCTTGAAACTCTGTTTCTATTGGCCCTAGAATGATTTGTATTTTTTGGAAACGGCTGCATTCAAATAGGGTAGCTTTTGTGAGTTCCAACATAATATCTGAGCACTTCAAAAATATTTTGCAAACTAAACCAAATTCTCTTCCTAAGCCTTCCATTTTAGTGTCTGAAAATACACACAACAGGTTCCTAGACAAGTGAACAAATATCAATCACCTTCTTGGGATAAAAAAATTGAGAAACAAGTATCTAGTATTGCACTGGCTGGGAACCAAAGAACATAAAGCCATCAGTCTGGTACATTAATAACCAAGAAGACTGAAGGAAGCTACTGCCAGTGAATTTCTAACAGTCCTCATATGTCACTTAAGAATTACAAAACTTATGTGCATGAACAATCCAAAAATAAACAAAGTCAGCTAAAGAGGATATATTCAACTGTTTTACCTAAATTTTCAAGGTCTTTTCTGGTAACAAATTTGTAATCATCATAAACTGTGCTCTCTGGATTCTCTTCAAGTTCTTCAGTCAAGTTGTCCAAGAAGGAACACCATTTTGGGGCAGGTCCCAAAACCTGTGTATATTATATAAAGTTACAACATTGTATATTCTTACAGAAAAAAAACCAACATAGTTAGGCTCTCAGCTACTGTGCTGTAACGGAGTAACAAATGAATCCCTCTAAAATCAAACAGACCTTAAGCGTAAGAGCAGCTAGAGAGCACGAACACATCGCTTGGGTTACCAATAAGAAGTACAATAGATTATGTAAGTGTTATTTTAATTTAGGTCATTTATTTGATACCAATAATCTAGCGGTTTCAAGTTTAACTGCTTCAAATGGTCCTAGTCTGATTAATTTATTAAAAGCTCAGAGCCAAACATTATAGATAAAATTATGAACTAATGACACTAGATAGCAACTGATCCGTAAAGCACTGCTGGGTCTTGAGCTCATTAGGTTCACTATGCAGTCCTGTTAAACCCTATTCTGCCCTATTTACTTTAATCAAACATCACAGGTATATTTCTTGTATTTTTATTCAACGATAAACCCAGATTGTACCAACAGATACTGGGAAACATTAAAAACTTCCATATTTCCACCACGAGGCAGAATATTTATTTGAACAGTATTATGTTGCACTATCAATGTACTTTTCCATATAAGCTTCCTCCAGTTTCCCAAGCTAACAATTAGCTCCCTTCACTTCTCCCTCCCGCTGTTCCGATTGAAATTCCTCTCTATCCTCCTGCATGCAGCCATGCTCAACTGTTCCAGTGCTATTATTTTAGTAGGTGAGTTAGCTGAATGGAAAAATCCAGCACTGCATTTTTCTCTCTAGAACATTTTAGAACATAAAGTGGTCAGTTAGCGCCTAGAGTAGAACTTTTGATGAGGCTTCTGATTTGTTCGCTAAAAAATTCACATTAAAAACTCCATAGTCAACATGACCATAGGAATGGTTGTGATTCAACATTTTAAGATCCTGTTCCATTATGGAAATAAGTAGAAGTGATTTGTTTTACATATATATATATATAGATAGATAGATAGTTTATTTTAACATGACAGTGTGGCAACAGTATAAGATAATGCTGTTCATTAATAAAGAAATGTGTTACTATCCATTCAAAAGTCTTTGCTTTACGACAACTATACACAAAAAAGTAAAATTGTATTCTAAACCGTAATATTCTAGACGGTAACACCCCAGACAATAATATTGTCTTCTAGACCACTACTGTTTCTGTATCAAGTATGATTTATCTTCATAACATTTCAGCCCTAGCCGAGAACCGTAACATGTCAAATGAGAAACTGCACTTTTTTTACAGTGCTGCATATTGTATTCCAACTAGTAAGAGCTTCCAAGGAAAGACCTAAGATGTCACTAACAGGGAAGACTTTACCTACTTAATGAATTAACCAAATTCCAGTGTTTGCTCCAGTAACACTCAGCTTAAGCACTATGTAACAGACTGATTTCTTGCCAACATCGCAGAAGCTTTTGTCTCCATCTTGCCTCCATCCATATTTTAAAATTTTTCAGCTACTTCCCCCATATCCACTTATTCAAATTGAAATGCCAAACTTTTATATTAATAAGCAAGCAGTCTAAATATATTAAATGTACCACTAGGTTTAATACCATTCAAGAAATCAGTTATCTGTGCTTCATTACCAGACCATTAAACTCTGACTGGGGTGGAGGAATGTTCTCTAAAGTTCACCTATAGTTTTGTTTTGGATGAAACCATTTGTCTTCCTTATGAAAAGCGAGTTGCTTACTAACTAAACAAAACTTCTCTTGTAATAAAATGTAAGTACTCATTTCTCTGTTGAAGATTATTAGAAACAAGATGAGAGAATCCTTGAGTCGTGTCCATTCCCATTAACTAAGAAGTTCTGCTTTATTCCATCTTGCTGACACATCATGTAAACATCTCTATCACCTCAATAAACCTTTTTTATCACCTCCACGTCTACGACACTATCTGCTCAAGCCTTACAAAGCTCACGTTACTCATTAGGACTCAGGCCGCTCCAAGGTAATTCCCCAGTGGGATCTTGACTGGTGTAAATCTTTGAAAAAAATAACTAAAGCGTAAGCCTCATAAATAAGAGAAAATAGTTTATCTGCTCTTCAGCTGCAGCTCCACTCAGCGTTCCAAATATCCTTGTACTCAAAACCTAATATTGAGAGCAAAGTCTTTCATGGAGCATACTCTGCGCCATAAAACACAAAGCGAAAAGACCCAATTATTCATTATAATCTGTGCAGCAAGTTGGAACATCAGATCATAGAAAACAAGGAGGGGGGAAATGAGATAATTAACGGAAAAAAGCAGTGGCAGAATACCAGGAAAAAATAGAAAGTCCAACCATTATTCAAATTTCACATGTAAACTGACAAAAAGGAAAACCCTACAGAGATGCCTGTGTATGTTTTATTGCCCCATTTCCCTCTCTTCCACCCTGCTGAAACCACTTGCCTACCTATTCTAGGACACCTGAAGAGCTTTGCTTTGTATGTTAAAATGGAATTTTTTTAAAGCTTAGGAAGAAATTTAAAAATAGAAAAGACAATACCCATCACAATGACAAAAACATTAATAAGAAATCTCCTTCTCTTGCAGTAGTAATTCTTCGTAGAATTAACTACAGATTTTAATGCTCCTCTGTCATCTACTGTCAACCAACAGACATCCCAGGATGGTGACGAGAGTGCTCTAAAATGGGATGCTCTGCTATTCCGGGGTTCAAGTACAAACGGAGCAGCTCAAAGAGCTGGTTTGTGCCAGGCCGCCAATGATGAGGCAGATAGGTGACCAGATGTCCATCCTTCCTGGGTCGTGGGTTTCCATACAGTGGGTGCACAGAGGGGACCCCTTGGGTCTCCTGCCACCCAGCGCTGGCACCACCTCAGCCTAGTGCGTGCCCCCACCAAAACCAGCAAAACAGCCACAAAGCTGTGGAGTTTGGGTAGGCTGATTAATGTACTTGCCAGTTTAGATTGGGAACATACAATTCTACCATATCTAAGAGAGAAAAATGCACTGGCATTCAGAGCAGGAATAATGTTATCAAGGTAGGTAACAGCATGCAACTGAACTTTCAGATCTCATTTTTACAATATTTATGACATACCAAATAGGTTTCTCTGCATGTTTTAAAGAGGTTGCATGCAGCTAATGGGAAAATCATTATTAAATGAGTGCACATCTACACCTGGCTTTTACTCAAATATTTCTTAGGATAGGAAAACCAGACACCATCACCAACAGTGATGGAACCAATATTTTTGCTATATTCATTATTATTCTATTTTCAGTAGCATAACCACTTCTTGCGACAATTTCTGCTAATAGCTGGTGAAAGTCAAGAAGATTATCTTTGAAAATATTTTTGCCTATCAACAAAGGATCCTCACCTACAAGCTGGGCCCCACTGGCAGCAAGCTGGGTGGGCTTCTCCCTGCTCTCCTCCCCTCCCCAGCCCACCGGAAATAGCACCCATGAAGTGACCAGAACACAGCTGACAGACAAGAGTGGCGCAAGGCAGAGTGGCTGGGTCACACTGGGGCAGGAGCAGAGGAGCAACCAGGGAGCACGGCCCTCTCCTCCCCCATGGATGAGCCATGCAGCCAGACTGGGCACAGGGGGCTTCCTGCTGTGACACACAGCTCACACCGACATCTCATCTCGCCCTTGCCCTTCGTGTCCTATACCAAGCCACAAGCAGTAAAGATGTGGACTTTATGATTATTAGTATTGTACCATTTAATACCAAATTTTTGTCTTACCTTGAGACACAGAAAACCCAAAATATGAGTAAACTAGCATGCAACTGAGGGGAGACAACAAGTGCAAGGCCAAATTGTTCAAGAAAAGGAAGAGAGAAAAAGCTGACAATTTTTTTTTTTTAATTGTAAAATAACTTCAAAAAACATAGTTCTTTGTGTTCTATTTTACAAAATGTTTAACTTCATAGTCCTGTAGCACCACAAATCTTAGATGGTACAGCTCTGCAATACCCTGCACTCATGGCCATGCCTAAGCCCTGAGCACTGCTGTAGAAAATATCATCCCGTTGTCTGTCTGCAATTCCCCTGAAATTAATGAACTCTGGGACGGAGTAGGTATTACACCCAACCCACAATGGATGTTCCTTATCTTCAATCTGAAACACCAGGCAGCACTTGTACACTTTTAAATGCCATTTAACAATTTGACGGCCAGCTCCGCAGAGCCCTTTTATCACACATGCTCAACAACTTAAAAAGCAGCCCAGGATGTGCTGAAGATGCCAGAGTTAGATGTCATTAGATTTAAATCAAACAACTTTGAATGCACATACAGAAGAGTACTGTTAAGTATCTGTTTGAAGGTTTCAGGGAACTGAACAGTTGCTCTTTTCTTCTCAGGGAGTCAAAATAGGTTCCAAAATCCATTTTTCAGGATGTTAAATAGTAAGTCCCTGGAAGACTTCACACAAGGCAGTGATAAACTCTTCAGCTGTAAGATGTCAAAATATATTAAGACTCAACCAGCAGAAACTCCTCCCAGCCTTCACTGATGTGTTTTAGCAATCAAAAATACGCAAAATGTTCACAGACAGCATAAATCAGATTTGAAAATAATTAACTAGAATTTGCAAAGTTTACACTGCCTGAATTCCCTCTAGAAGACTAACTTAACATTCGTGGACATCATTCAACAAAACACTTCCAGAGGCTTTGGAAAGCAGAAGTCTTAGCTGCCGTGCCTGTACAGGACAGTAACAAGCAGTTTCATAGAAACTTCAGTTTCACAAAAATTAACATTGTAATGTCATATCCTGCCATACCATAGTAATACACTTAATTAAGTCTGAAAATACATCATATTGCTGCTCTTTTGTAACATCTTTTGGAAGTAAAATCTTCTTTCAAAAAACCTTCAAATTGTTTGCAGTGGTACCTTCTATGGATTTTAAGTTAGATCTTTAACAAGTAGCAAAAATATGCTAGTTAAATCATTCACTGCCACACTGCTTGAATAATGTCAATTACAACAAAAACGACTTAAGGCCTTCAACACAGCTCTGGGTACAGTGTATAATGTAAAATTACTAAGATAAGAATTTCAATAGTTGTAAGGTAAGATAGGAACTGGCTAATGAAAAACAATTTATGTTGAAGGGGTGTTACTGTACAGTAAGCAGGTTATAAGTACAACTCCAAGGACTATCCTATCACATATTTTCAGTAATGACCGCCACATATAGTATGAAAACATCAATAAAACCTGCTTATGACAAACTGCCACATAAGAATGGTGAAAATCTCTCAGGAAAAAAAGCTACCTTGAAAACGAAGATGCTGGAACCTGGATGAAATGTACTACAAACCACTATCAGCTGTAACAAGCGCATGTAATGGATTCATAGAGCGTAACCACCAGGTCAAGGAATGTTCTCCACCCCCCACTCTACTCTGCCCTAGTGAGGCCACATCTGGAGTACTGTGTCCAGTTCTGGGCTGCCCAGTTCAAGAGAGATAGGGAACTACTGGAGAGAGTCCAGCCGAGGGCTACAAAAATGATGAGGGACTGGAGCATCTCTCTTATGGGGAAAGGCTGAGACCTGGGTCTGTTTAGCCAGGAGAAAAGAAGACTGAGAGAGGATCTTTTCAATGCTTATAAATATCTAAAGGGTCAGAATTAAGAGGATGGGGCCAGTGCCTTCAGTGGTGCCCAGTGTTAAGACAAGGGGCAACAGGCACAAAATTGAACACAGGAAGTTCCACCTCAACATCAGGAAAAACTTCTCTACCATGAGGGTGACAGAGCCATGGAACACGCTGCCCACGGAGGTTGTGGTGTCTCCTTCTCTAGAGGGTTTCAAAACCCATTCGGATGCATTCCTGTGCAACCTGATCTAGGTGAACCTGCTTGGGCAGGGGGGTTGGACTAGATGATCTCCAGAGGTCCTTTCCAACCCCTACCATTCTGTGATTCTGTAAAGAACAGAATAGGAAAAAATGATACCAAATGATCACAGGACAATAAAATAGTCATAAGGCCATCGTATTAGTATAGGAGAGGAATAATGACTCAGTTGAGACATCTTGTACATCTCTAGGCAGCAACAGTCAGGATACGTGAACGCAAACTGTAGCAAGCGCAGTGTAAGGCTGCTAAGATGATCTCTGAAACGGGAATGCTTGCACAAGAACATAAACATGCAAAGTTATCACAGCGAGACTTGGAAAAGTTAGGGAGGCATCAGAAGAACAGACTCTTGAACACTTTTAATGGAGATAATGAGGAAGAAACAAACAACTCATTTTCATATAAATCTGACGTAGGCATGGAAAAGATTGTACAGTCCAATTGCCTGTGATAAGATGAGACTAGACTCCATGATCCAAGGAAGCTCCTCCATTCCTCTGTTACCACTTTAAAACACCCCAAACTTACAGCACTTTAACAAAGAGAGGTTCCTTTTTAGATTATAATTTCTTTAAATTAAGTATATTTTATACATATGACTCAATGACCTCACATACACATTTAGTTGTAAGAGACAAGAATAATTCTTTGGAGGAGACAAAGAATAATAATGTCTTGATTTTGTTGTGGGTTTGGGTTGTTTTTTTTTTTAAATAAAATGGCACAATGAAGCATTTTAAACTTAACAGGACACTTGCTGGAGAAAGCAAATACGCATCTCTGCATACATATTCTCCTTTCAATCACATCAGGTAACAGGAAAAGGATATTACAGAAGGTTTAATGAGGGAGGAGGAAAAAAATAGGTGATCCCCAGGGTGTGGGCAGTGATTGAAACATGCAGTTGCATTTTAAACATAATTAGCTCCCTAATTACATAGCCAAGTTTAATTAATGCAATTACATGAGTAATTAATTGCTATTCATTTTTAAGAGGACTCTTTTCAATGTTTTGTTCTCTAATTTTAAGAATTAGATCTCAATATGTAAAGTTTCCATCTATATGCATTGAAAAGGCAAGAGAAGAAAAGAACACCTCGTTGTACCTCATTTAACAGGCAAGATCACGTTAACTGCAATTGATAACACAAAAATCAGACGGATTACTTCTAGCTTGTAGACATGAAAAGCTGCAGCTCTCCATTCTTGCTTCTATGCTTTTGGGCTTCAGTCATACCCAGCCCAAGAGCTTCACAGAGCCCAGGAGATGAACTTATGCTATAAAGGAAACTTAGGATCACGTTACCTTGTCATGTTTCTCCACATAGTGTTTCCCTTAGCAACCAACACGCTATGAACAATTTGTGATTTTGAGTCTTACTCTGCCACTCCTTTCTAATCTACTTTCTCCCTATAATTGCTCTACAATCAGCTCCAGTTGTGCTCTGTTAATCTCATGAGTATTTCCATTTAACGTACTGAATGGGTTTTTTTAATTCTCTAAATTACATAGGTTTTGGGAACAAACTCCAAACAAATCTCCCATATATTTTCATTTTTCATTATTTCATGCTGTCATTCACCCTACATTATATAGTGTACATTCGATGCTTTTACAGCCATTAAGTAGCTTGCTGGCACACAGGTACGGCCAACAGAGACTGAATAGCACATTCTTCCTTTTCGGCATACTACTGACAACAGCATCGTGTTTGGTTTTAAGCCCACGCACTCATAAATTTCAGTGAACTATACAAAAAATTGGCTCTTTCTCTCATCCTAACTTCAGCACATCCAGACATTTTTGGCAGATTCATTAATCAGAGAGGTTGGTTTTCCTACCTTTCACTATGCTATGGAAGCTGCCAAATCAACAATTTGGAGGTTTTACTCCTTGGAGAGCATGTTAAAGGAAACGCTGCTTTTAAGATCTTCCCAGTGTTAAACAAAACCTGCTGCAGGAACTTGCACACATCTTCTAGGAATGAGATACTAAATCTTTCTGCCCTGGTAGTTATCAGATAGTAAGTGCTTCCTTTTCTAGTTCTAAGCAGTTTGACTTTATAGTGTTTGGGTTGTTTTCTTCCCCCCAAATCTCCTGTTCTCTGATCTGACAGGTATTGCAGCCAGTTAACCCATCATGGGTCTGCTCTCACTGTGTCTTTTTGGTGAAGCCACCACCTTTCAAAGGAGGTAATGGTCCTGTTGCTCATTATGTTAAGAAAAAGATGCCCTCCAAGATAGGAACAGCGAATAATTTTTCAGCAAAGAAAGTGACTCCTTAAAACTGTAAGTAAGGTTAACATAATAGTTCTCTTCCTCACAAGGTAGGAAGAAAAAGGGACACTTCCCACCAAGTCATCCATAATTTACCAGCTGTGGCATTTAAGAGTAAGGAGTTTGATGCCTTCACCAATGTCCCTATCAAGTTCTGACATGCTGACATACACAAAAGACAAACACTTGTCACTACTGCTTTGGATCTTTTTATCAGACTCCCTACACATTTAGGTCTTTAGACAACTCGAGTTAAGACTATTTGAGGTCATAAAAATAGACAGAAACTTGAAGTACAAGAACCCACTACTTTCACATTAAGTCAACTAATCAAATGAAGCTCAAGATGTAATGAGAGCTGCTTCTCAAAGCATGTGTTACAAGCATGACCTGCTTCAAGTACTTTCCCATAAATACCACCTGAAAATGAATTAAAAGTTCCCCAAAGTTTGTTCCTATTCTAATATAGCAGCTTCTATAGCATAACTGCTCTAATAATAGAGGCGCTTAGGTAAGTTCCTTGAATACTGTGCAGTAAGTTCACCTGAGACTCACTCCACAGCATTTACCTGTGAACATCTGCTGATGGTCTGTTTCTTTACCCACATAACGTGCAGATCAGGTATGATCAGCTGATCTAATGCCTTGTTGAAGACAAAAGGCAGCAATCACATTTTACTTCGGCCACCTACATCTCCCATTCCCTACCACATCTGACCGTGTGCTCTCACCAATTCCTGTGCATAAGTTCTGCTATTTGTCAGGCCCTTCATGAAGGCAATTCACTGTTCAGTGACTTCACATCTTTGAACCAGCACAACCCTCTCCACAAATACAAGAACTCCACATTCTGTATGAAGTCTAGCAGAAGAATCCCCACCCTACCATGATACTCTTCAAAAAACAAACCCCTCACAGAGCTCTCCCCTGTGCTTGCAATTGACTGCAGGGGAGACAGACAGGGCAATGAGCAGTGGAAGATGTCATAACTGCCTTGGCCTTTTTCTTACACAAGGAGAGAACAGCTTCTACCTGTTCCAACACAGTCAGAAACCTGTTTCACAAAATGTAATAGCATTTCTTGCAATACTAAGGGCACGGGCCATCAATGGACGAAACTTCCACTACTCAGAGATCATAGAATGGTTTGGGTTAGAAAGGACCTTAAAGATCATCTGATTCCAACTCCCCTGCTGTGGGGAAGCCTTCTACTAGATCAGACTGCTCAAAGCCCCATGCAACCTGGCACTGAACACTTCCAAGGAGAAGGCACCCACAACTTCTCTCGGCAGCCTGTTCAACTCTCATAATATAAGAATTTCTTCTTTATATCTGATCTAAATCTACCCTCTTTCAGGTTAAAAACATTAACCCTCATCCTATCACTACACTCCCTGATAAAGAGTTGCTCCACATGTCTTCTGTAGGATCCCTTTAAGTACTGGAAGAAGAGTAACACATACATTGATTTTAGCATGTACATAATAGCCTCTGACTGCAATCAAAATTGACAAGTAAGATGAACCAAGAATAAGCCAGAAATGCAAAAACCCAGCAAGTCCCCATCTTCATTTCTGTGACAGAATTCCCAACCGTCACACTGTCCACTGTGTGCGGACTCACCCCTCGGGCTTTTAAGTGGCTGGGAACAAGAGGGCTCTCACAGTACTAGCTAGATGCCAAAGAACATTACAGGACAAACACCTCTACAGTCATGAAAACAAAACTTAGTGTACTAGAGTTCAGAGTATGACTTGCACTTTAGGGAAATCTGAGGGATGCTACAGATATAACAGTAATAGCAAATCCAGCTGCATGTCTACCTAACATAACTGACAAACTACTGGAAATCTAGGAACGTGTGAGCTTCTAATAACTTCTCACCATTGCAGCATAATTGCTCTTTGCAATCCTGGGAAGAAGACTGCTCTGTAAGTTTATACAACTACTGCCAGATAACACAAAGGGAAGGAAAGGCAACTACCTGTTAGGAACGTGCAACTCCTCCAGACAGATAATGAAGATAACCTCAACATAAACCAGCCTACTCTTTACAGAGCATAACGCTAGAGAAAAGAAGCTTTGTATAACTTATGAAATAATTTTATGAGTAGGAAACATTTTTAAAATATATATTTGAAATCTTTCATATATTTGATTATTTTATTTATCTCTTAGGTTTGTATGATAGAAATCTTAACTCCTCAGAATTTTGTTACTGTTTTTGTATAAAATAGTCATAGCACATTTGGTCCACTACTGAGTGCAGGACAGAAGATGGCAATACAGATAAGACTCGTCTCTGCTTTCAAATATATAATTAAATATAGACTTAGGCGAAACTGTCACAGAGAAAATTCTTACATGCTTTGTCTCTTCTGATCTAGAAGCTAAAAAAGACACTAGTTCTTATTACACGCTGATATACCACAGCATAATACAAAACTTCCTTTCAGAAGTTACAACCTTCCAATATCTGTGACTGCTTCTCTCCTCCCTGACTGAAGCAGAGTAACTGCACCTCTAAATTTCTAGAAACGGGGTGAAGAATAGATGGCCCAAAGGAAGGAACAAGTGAAACTTCAGAAGTAAAAAGTATCTTTCAGATTCTCAAGGCTTAATATTCTACCACTTCAAAAGAGGAGCACATTCCGCCCTCAAAACGTGTTTTCTTAAAATAGGAACTTGAGAACAGAGGGTCCAATACTACCAATTGCTTAAGAAACAGTCACAACACTAAAAACCACACAAGTCTATCAACTGGCAGAACAATTACCTGGTATAACTCAGTAAAACTTCTCTCTTTAAGAGTTTTCTCCTATGCTCTGTGAAAGGTATGATGTAAACTATAAGGAAATATGGACTTAGAACTGTCAGCATGCTGCTTTCTATTAAAACAATAATGAAGAGCTGCCTGTCATACCGTGATCCCCAACAGCAGTAAGCAGGTATCATAACACCTTCATTATCTCTACATGATGCTGAACTACATCATCATCAGAACCAAAAAAACACCTAAAACGAGTTTTACAGAAAGACCAGAAATTGTTTCCTGATTATCGCACGTTGGTGTTTTCCTTCCATGTGTGTGTGATAAGTGGTATAGTGTCTCTCAGCCAGTGCACGGGAAATGGAGGATATCCTTTGTTGGGAATAAGCCCAGCATGCTATTTTTCAGTTTGAAAGTGTTTAGGTTAAAAGTAGGAAGCTCACATTTCTGTTTGTGAAGATAAACAACTTTTTTCCTACGCTTGTAAACACTGTGAGATAGGTAATGTATCATTCATCAGACATTCTTTTTATATTGTTTGCACAATCTTCCGTGTAAAGGATTAGATTGTTCTGGATGGAAAACACAGTTCTAAAAGATTGATATACCAAAACTCAGAATTAGCTTAAAGGTCAAAGATGTACTCAAGTGTCCTTTTATTAATGGAAAGTTTTTTCTTTTAACATTTGGCAGCCCCAAAGCACAACTGTTATATGCTACTTCATCACAAACATGCTTTCCAGTTATTTCGCAGTTCTCAAGATGAGCAAATGAAGGTTAAGATCAACATTTCCCATTCTATGTCATAACTATTGTATTTTACAATTTTTTTGCCAAGGGAATGAAATGTTTTTCTACAGTCTATGTTGTTTCAGGATATTAAAAAAAAAATAATAATCTTAGCACAATTCAGTTTCATGGCTGCTTTCCACTTTACCCAAGACTTCTTAGATAAGGGCTGTATTGAAGGAGACAAACAACTGTCTTCTAAAAAATACAGCCTCATCACACAATCTTCAAGAAGACAGCTTCTTGAGGCAGCATTAACCCAGAATGACCTCATACTGCCAATCAGAAGACATGAAAACATCCTAAAAGAAATAACAATCTGACACTCTAGTCCTAATCTGTTCTAATAGTGTCAAAATGCCAGCCATAAATATAAAAAGAACTACATTATTTACTTCATCGCTTTTACCATGCAGAAGCCAAAGATCAGTTCAGATGATTTCGCTATAACTCTATCAGCACTCCTAAACCATTTGAATGACAGCTGACTATACAGAACACTGGTCTAAGGGCATGAAGTACAAGGTGTAGATAGGTGTTTTTCTCTAATTGTATCTCCACCCCATAGAAAGACCTGAGAGAAAAAGAAAGACAATCAGCAGATCCCAAAATAATGAAAGAATGAGAAAGCAAGTCTCAGAGAGATAAAATTGTTCCAAAAGGCTGTGATCATAGAGGTAAGTGTGGAGGGTGCCACACATGAGAAACCTCCCACATTTTTTAAAGCAAGAAATGATAGAGTTTAAGGACAGGTATCTGATGGTCATAACCCCTTGTAGAACCTGTGGAAGCACTGTCACCAGACTGACTGAAAATACTAACCTATTTCAGACAAATGCTCTTTCTGTCTGAGTGAACAGAACACAACTCTTCTGTCCATTCAGCCACAAGTACATTTAGAAGCAGCTAACCTGGAAACGTACAATTGAACCAAAGCATGCTCATCTTTAATTTACAGTCCAGAACTGTTCAAACTAGTATGAAGAAAGAAATAAAAGGGGTGAACTAAGGTATTAAGAAACTGCCTTTGCTTGTGTTTCCTTCAGTAGAAGTTCCCTCTACAGATTTGTTTCATCAAATATCCAGTGCATCAAATGAAAACATATAAGCTAGTAGAATTTGGTCCCTTAATCTGTGACTATGTTATTTCAGGGTTAACTACTAATGAAAAACTAGCTTTTTCTACAGCTTTTCTAAACCTAGGGAAAATACTTTTTTTTTAAAAATTAGTATTTTTGAGGTATATTCAAAACAAAAAGACGGTGATCAAGAATAATTAAACAAGCAAGTAGAGGACCTTTTAGCTGAAAAGCCACTCAATTTGAAAAGGACAAAATTCATAAATATTTCTAGCAGTAAAGAGATCCACACATCCAAAGCAGGTATTGTATTAGAAACCAGACCCATTACAAAGATATTCTTGGAGAAACTGAATCATTGAGTAGGTAAGAAATACTTGCCCTTGAAACATTTCCAGTTTATAACTCCAACAACCCTGAACTAGGAGAGCGCTAGGATATCAAATGATTTTCCAAAACCACCTGAAAAGAAGCCAGAGACGCTCCAGGATTTATTTTTTCTTAAAGAGCTTAATATCTTCTCTACACCAAAAGTACATTGCTTCTAGCCTCAACAGGGAGTTTTCTGCCAAGACTGCAGGAAAGAAAAAAATCCAGAACACAGAATATTACACTCAATTAATTACATACTTAATTGCTCTCTTCTTTTAACAGCCTAAAGAATACAGCAAGTTTCAGTTTCAGTATGTATAAGTGGCCCAAAGTTTCAAGTTCAGTAAAGGAGAAGAGACTGATTCGAAATGTCTATGCTAAGATGAGACACGTTCATGTAACAAGTAATAAACACTCAGAATAAATAACACCTATTTAAATAACCCTTGCTTTCCACTGAGAGCATCCAGGACCTGACATGTACATTTTTTTCTGTACCACCTTGAAAAGAGAACATTGTATGTCATGGCAGCTGCCATCCTCAATTTAACCTAAGGGAATCCAGCTCATCTTAGAACCCAAGCCAGTGGACCACCATGTGTCAGTGGAGCTTCTTCCCCTCTTCACTTCTCTGGCCAGGGCCTGGTTGCACTATTGACTCAACTTACATTTCTGAGTCAGTTGTCTGAAAAGTATCCCAAGGCACATACAACTTTCATTTCAACCTTCCCGAGGCACACATCAAAGTGATATACCAGGGAGCCAGCTGGCAAGAAGTAGGTACCAAATGTTTGCATAAACTTCAAGTTAACTATTAAACTACTGGCAAACAGCCCAGTTCCAGTCAGAGGCACTTGCCCTCATTAAAGCCCAACAAAATAAAACAAAAACAAAAGTCTCTAAGCTAAGCCACTCAAGATGTTACCTATGTAAAACAAACATTTCATTTTAACCATCAGATTCAACTTCGCTTTTACTCATTCTCTGCACTGTGTACCTACATAAGGCACCTTCTTGCCATTTAAAAGCAAACCTGCCTGTCCCTTTCTAGTAAACCAGAATCACCTTCTTTTCCGTCTATTAACAGCTGAACATACAAAAGAAATAACTGTGATTGTTTTTTTTTTTTAAGAAACACATGGTTCTCTCATACATTCCTAGTCTCAAATGTCATACTTATCTTGCTGAAGATACTGCAGGAAAAGCTGATGCGTGTCATTTCGTTTAGAGACAATATTATGATACCCGTTGTCAACTCTTTTATAATCGTGAAGTTCAAGAGACAGTAATTTTTTGGTTTTGCAATGGAAATTTAGCTTTGGCATTAACAATGGAGAGAATGGGCACATGCACACAGATAACTCAAGTCAGACATGAGCTCAGTCAGACCGTACTCCAAGCTGGCCAGACACGAGCCAGCTCTAGTTCCCAAGTCATGTAGCTGTGTTAGCACAGTGCTGTGCCCACACTAATAAAACCTGGTGAGAGGCAGGGTATATTAGGCTGGGCACAGTCCTACACTGTCTGGCCAACTTCAATCAAGGACAGAGGATGCTGGGTCTGTCTGCACTCCTGCTTTGCAAGACTTTGACCTCTGTGCATCTCAACCTCCGAAGGCTTTTTTTCTCACATTATATCCTAGAGGGCTAGAGCACAGCACCATACATTTGAGATTTTAAGTATCCTCCTTGACCATAGCCATGGTAAACCCTTGCAGCTGTTCCAGTGAGGACTTACAAAAAGAGAATTACCAGCATTACAGGGTAATGAAGGGCTAGGGGAATCAAATGGATTCTATTTACACAAAAGTACTTCCAAGAGCTCTGAAACACAACTTGTTCTTTATAGTAGTAGCATTTCCCCCAGGCATTTATTTGCTTGTGGAACTGAAGAATTATAACACAGCTCTTGTCAACATCTCAAAAACAGAGGACACATTTTAAGTAGTATCCATGTCTACCTCAAAAATTAAGTTATTCATTGGAAAAAAACATTGAATCCTAATTCTTAGAAAAAATCAGAAAACGAGACTTTGAAAAGAGATCAGACAGTAAGGCAAAGCCCTAGTTCTTTAAAGTTTTGCTCCAAAGACATATGCAACTCAACTCATCTTTGCCTGTGCAAGGAAATTACTCACTGTTCCAAGGATGGAAAAAAAACATGTCTTAATAATCTACTGACACAGAAACCAAAGGACAGGTGTGCATCTCTGAGCTCACATAACTAGCCCAAAAGATCAAGGAATAAAACTGTAACATGAACACATTAATAACATTGAGTTTTCCTTAATAACAAATGCCCTGGAGCAGCTTAAGGCTGACTTGACTTCTCCATTTTATATTTTCTTCATTTAAAAAGGAGATTAAAAAAAAAAAAAAGAACTAAAACAGCCAACCAAAACAGATTTAGTGAGCTACATACTTGATTTTTAGGAAATGCAGTGAGAAACCCTTCAATTATACGACACTATCTGTGCCAGCCCCTTCAGTCTTCCCTGTGAGAAAGCAGACGGGGTAAAAAAGCCAGTTACTAGAGTTGGAGACTTCTGTCTCTATTTTAAAGTAACTTCTTCTCTTGTCTTTAGCTTCTCTAATGTCTAAAATAAGCATTCCATGGTCTGAAATTAATTTTAGGTTGTTGACTAAAAAAGTTACGCCAGTGTTTAAGATCTTTTCAGCAGCCTTCAAACTCAAGGCCATTAACATGAACGGGAGAAGTTTAGCTTATTCAAAAAGCAAACTTAGTCTGGGCAGTAGCCTTTGAATCAAATTTTAAGTTTTCTTATACACAACAGTATTTTAAAAATAGAACTCTTTTAGATTTATGCTTTAACATTCATCATTTGGGTCCACTTGTATACTCGTGTCACTGTGAATGTAAAACCCATAAAAAGTTATGATCCAAACAAGGTGACACAGACTCAGGTACCAATAGTCAGGGAACAGTGACGAAGGAAGGTGGTTTAAGGGAAGATTTGTGTTAATTTTCATTGGAATAGCCCACATGCTGCAAAAATACTAGCTAGCATCAGTCAATATTTAGGTTTGCAACATTGTCTGTTAAGTATGAGCTGAGATCTAATATAGAGTGGTTATATTTCTTTGCTAAAAATTACTCATCTGACTTCAGAAACATGAATTCAGTATTCACAGAGTATTCTACAAAGGTGAGATTTTTGAGAGAGTAAAAAAAATAGGTATTTTTCATTTCGATTTGCAATATGTGTAAGAATACTCAAAGTAATATCAGCAAGAACAAGTTCTACCAAACATTCATTGCTGGCGACAATCAAGACAAGGAAATGACTCTTTTGGCTACGTGGCAGTGTTGGATATGCACCTCTAATGTACTGAAGCTGTAAAGTTCATGTATCATGCACACCTGCATAAAAAAAAAATCTGAGTGAACAATTTTCAGAGAGAAGCTGAACCTTACCATTAGTGACAGAAGGAATGCTTTTTCCATCTGCATTCACTTGAGTAACTAGTCCATTCAAGTTTTAAAAACTCGCCTGACTTAAAATACGGGAGTTTGTCTTCCCCAATCCATTAATAAAAAAGACAATAGATTAAAAATTTAAAAAATGCTTGCAGACCTACTGTCCAAACCTTACAAAGGACAAGGTAAATAGAAACAAAATGTTCAGCTTCTAACTACAGGTCCCCTCGCCCATTGTTATCCAAAGCAGGCAACAGCTCCAGTTTACAAAATGTAAGTTGGTTAGAGCTGAATTAGAGAAACAAGTCATTTACATCCGAAGAACAACCTGACATAAATGACCCACAAAGAACTTGTGTATGAACTTTTACCTTTAAATGCATAAATCTAATATTATAAGTAAATACAAGACGACTATAGAATTGCTTAGAGGGGTGTACTGTTGTGTTTAGACATCTATGTAAACAGGTATATAGTGTCTATTCCACAAAGAAAAACATGAATTGAAGAATCTCCATCTTAAATGTGGAGATCTTAAATCAAGATCATTTGGGGAGAGGGGATGCAACAGGACAGGGGCGTGGGACAGGACAAGACCCAGAAATAAACTAAAGGAAATTAAAATTAACTTAAAATTGATTGTATCAATGAAGACTTCTTGGCTGATTTTTTTAAAAAATTAAAATATTTTTCAAAGTTAACAAATTGTATAGTTTGTCCAAAATGTGAATAAAATGACTTAAAAAGAAGTGTAAGTATTTTTAGAGTCTGGCCAGCTGCAACCTGCATGTCTTATTTGCATATATACCCTACTATTATCTCCTACGAGGCCAAAAAACCCCATAGCAAATGCACCATAGAATCCAAGACAAAAGTGAAATGCAGGTGGAGTTCTCTGTACCATTCCCTAAAACCCAGAAGGCTTGCTGTTACGTCTTCCTAAAACTGATCTGCAGAGCTGTAACATGTAGTTAACTGACAGTTAAGCCTTGCAGTGAGGAGCTTCAAGTGAAAAGCTGCAATTCAAGTAGGGCACTGAGCAGAAGCTGCAGCCAAGAGCCACGATTGGAAAGGCACAATAACATTTTTTTGTCAGAGACTGGTATTTACTGCCATGACCATGTCACTATATACTACATATTAAAGACACTAATGAAATATTTCACAACAAAGCAAAATAATTGTCTTTAAAGTAAGGTATATAGACCCTAATTAGGAATTATTTTCTGATCAGCTACCACAAACCTACTTTTTCCAGCTCCACTTGAATTTCCTTCTGCTACTAACCAGTTTTATATCTGATAGCAAAAGGCAAACTACAGGCTCCTTTTTTACTAATTCACTATGTTAAATTAATAAATTGTGGTTAGCTTAAATTTAATTTATCACAGAAAGTCAGACAAGGCAGATGTGAATTTGCAGAAGTAATTTCCCAATATTAATACCTGAATGCTACCAAACAGCTTTAAAAGAGCAACAATGGCAACAATTTGTATTACTTACTGGTATATAATAGATATTCATTTTAGGGGCTTCATTGGCAGTCATTAGCATTCCTAAAAAGAGATTTCCACATTTTAAAATGTTGGTCACAAGAAGATAACACTACTTTTATATGTATATATATATACACACACACACACTTGAGGCATTTAATTCACACGAAGCAAATTTGTACATAAGTCTACAATATCTTTCCAGCAAAGGAAGTAGAAAAAATGGAAAATTTGCTAGAACTGGAAAAAACCTCAAAAAAATTAGAATTGCAACCCGAGTATTTGTAGGGAAATACTTCACAGGTTAGGGGAGCAGGAGGGATGAAATCACATTGTCTGTAGCTCACAGACTACATGTTCCTGGCCTGCAATGGAACAGCTAATTGGGAGTCAGAATAAATGGTTGCATCAAATGCTAAGGGAAGAAAGGTTTGACAGCAGCACAACTAACACAGCTTCATTTCCTACATATTCATCTCTGTTGAGATGCTGGACTGTTCAGTGGATGAGAAATTGGTTGGATGGTCACATCCAGAGGATAGTGGTCAACAATCCCTTCCAACCCTGACTATTCTATGATTTATGGTAAACTGGACCAGCTTAATGTGAATTACTCTTTTTCAGTAGTTCTATGGGAGTTTTGTCGTATTTGTGTTTTTTAAATTAAATTATTTTACTAACCAGCTTCAGTACTGCTGCCTTTCATGGGAAGCGAATCCTTGTGTATCTTTGACCTAACTACCTGATGACAAACTTTAGTGGATCTCTTGAACTAGTTATGAATCTCTTTCTCCAATCACACATGCACAGAATGGGGCTGGGAGAAAAAAGTTTTACCACCTACTGAATAGCCTTGACTCAGCTTCAGTTAAGTTGTACAATATAAAAAACTTAACAGCATCTTCAGTGTATAGAAATTTGTGCCTCATTTGTTTCAATTATTGTAAAAAAAAAAATAAACTAACAGTTTACATTTTCTAAATCTACTTCTCTCATTTACTACCACTTCATATTCTTTTTTTGTTCCTTTAAACTGATGATATTGTATTGCAGACCACTTTCCAAAAATGGTCTCTCTTCTGAAAAAAAATTCTCATTCATTTCTCTTTTGAAGGGATCAAACTAGGCTGCTGTGTAGTTTGTTAGGGTGTGGTCTCTCTTCCCATAAAAAATGGTTACAACTGACAAGCTGAAACAATGAAAACTCATGGAGTAGACCCCTCCTTTCACAGAGCTACTCCTTTTCTTTATTCTTTTATTTCCTCTGTAGTATACGCCTACCCAGGTACCATTCTGAAGTCTGGTTTTCCCCATTTTAATTATTGGTGGAAGACTCTCAAAGAGGAGTTTTGCCTTTTGTCATCTTTGAAGCACCTGCAGAATTAATTTCTGTCCTTTTTTCTCTAGTGATTCATATTCTGTCAATGGAGAAATGCTTTGTCTCCTGAAATAGTAGTGAGCATCCTGATCTATTAAGGGAGCATGTAATCTGTATACATAGTACATTGTGTGTGTGTATATATGTATATATTTCAAATTCCCGCTTTTTCCTTTAATTGCCTGCAAGCCTTTCCAGGTATCGTTTTTAGCCTCAGTTTGCTGACTAAGGTTTCACAAATTTCTTGCTTTGCCAGGAAAGCAAGCCCCCTTTTTTCTGCCATTAAGTCCAGCTGCATTGTGTATTTTTAATAAAAGGATTAGGTAGGAAGGATTACTCCACCCATGTTAATTGCGTTCCTCTAGTTGGGTGTAAATTATATTTCTGCCCTCTGGGTATGTAGTAATTGACCCAATTATTCCTAGTCTCAGTGGTGTATGTTACAGTACTTTTAGATCAGAATGTTATCTAACTTGATTGCTCTTTTCTTCTTCATATCCCATCTCTTCTGTTACTTGGTGGTCGGCCACGATGGAAGGACAAAATTGAGATAAACGTATAAGTATATGCCCAATGTCCTTATGTAGATGGAAATTTAGAGTATTTCTCATTGTGAACTTACACAAAGTCTTGTGGCAGTTGGAGATTTTCCATGAATTGTAGTATTTCGATGGCAGTTTTTTAATATTCAGAGTATTTACAAACCTTATTCATGGTGTTTCTTACATGTATTCATAAATATTTCAAACTTCCCACTTGCCCTGCTTAGCTAAAATCACTAGTATCGCAGCATTTGAAGCCACAACACCCTGTCTCTCATTTTGTGTTGAGAAGCTATTGCTATGTTTGCTTCCCAAGACGAAATATGAATAAAGGTGTAAACCATGTTATGATTTATGACTTTGTTTACACTATAGTTGTGTGTTTAGAAACAAAACGAAAAAACAAAACCCCCTTGTACTAACAATGCAAGTTTACGCCCAAGGTAGGTTTTAAGTGCAATACTAACTGGATTCGTTCTAAACAGTATTATGGGATGAAGCACTTCAATTCATCATGAAAGTTGACAGCCTGCAGTTATCAAGACTCAGAGTTAACTGAAGTGAGGCTGACTAGTTAAGATAGAGGACAAAAGGGGATCACAGAATGCTTTGGGTTGGAAGGGACCTTTAAAGGTCATCTAGTCCAACCTCCCTGCAGTGAACAGGGACATCTCTAACTAGATCAGGTTGCTCAGAGCCCCATCCAACTTGACATTAAAAGTTTCCAGGGATGGAGCATCTACCACCTCTCTGGGCAACTTGTGCCAGGGTCTCAGCACCTTCATTGTTAAAAAAAAACACCAAACAAACAATTGAAAGGCTGCAATTAGGTCTCCCCAGAAACATCTCTTCTCCAGGCTGAACAACCCCAACTATTTCAGCCTTTCTTCATAGAAGAGGTGCTCCAGCCCCCTGATTATTTCTGTGGCCCTCCTCTGGACCTGCTCCAACAGGTCCATATCTTTCTTGTGCTGAGGCCTCCAGAGCCGGACACAGTACTTCAGCTGAGGTCTCAGAGTAGAGTTGAGGGGCAGAATCACTTCCCTTGACCTGTTGATCACGTTTCTTTTGATGCAACCCAGGATACATTTGGCCTTCTGGGCTGTGAGTGCATATTGCCAGCTCATGTCCAGCTTTTCATCCACCTGTACCCACAAGTCTCTCTGCAGGGCTGCCCTCAATCCTTTAACCTCCTAGCCTGTATTGATATCAGGGTTGCCCTGACCCAGGTGCAGGAGCCTGCACTTGGCCTTGTTGAACCTCATGAGGTTCACACAGGCCCACTTCTCAAGCTTTCCCACGTCCCTCTGGATGGCATCCCATCCCTCAGGCATGTCAACTGCACCGCTCAGCTTGACGTCGTCTGCAAACTTGCTGAGGGTGTACTCGATCCCACTGTCTATGTCACTGATGAAGATACTAAGTAGCACTGGTCCCAGTATAGACACCCCCAGGGATACCACTTGTCACCAGTCTCCATGTGGATATTGAGCCATTGGCCACCACCTTCTGTATGTGACCATCCAACCAATTCCTCATCCAGTCCACCCATCAGATCCACATCTCTTCAATGCAGAGAGAAGGATGTTGTGGGGGACCATGCCAAAAGCCTTACAGAAGTCCATATAGATGACATCCATAGCTCTTCCCTTGTCCACTGATGTAAGCACTATTTCAGAAACAATTCCGAATATTTTATGTTACAATGTAGTTTCACTTTTTTGGTAATTGTGACAATGCAGTGCTAAAAGAATTTCATAAGGGTGAGGTTAGGGTATGGGCTTTCTGAGCAGCAGCTTCACATGAAGCATTAAAACACAAGCTAAGCAAAGAGCTCTTGAGTCTTCTGTGCCACACTGGCTTCACACACATCCAACGGTGCTTTGTGAATGCTGGGGCACCAATGAGAGCCATAGTCATACTGATACTTAAATGATACTATATTTCCAGCTTTCCACAACTGCAAGTTCATATTCCTGAATGTATTTCCTCATTTTCAGATGTTCAATCGTTATTATTCTTTAAATCCTGAATGAGCGTGAGGTGGTGCTAGGCATCTTGAATTCTGGATCAACGACATTTATGGAAAATACTCTATGCACTACCTCTTACCTGCCCCCCTACAGACATGGTTGAAGAAAAAAAAAGAAAAGCAGAACTGACTTGAGGAGACAAGGGACACAGGACTGGAATGCACAATCTAGATCACTGATCTACATCACAGCCACATGAAAAAGTAATACCCAACAAGCAATGTTAGGCAGATAACGTGCATTCAGTTGTGTCACAAGATTCTTCCTGCGAAGTCTCATGAAAATTTCCGCAAAAGCACTTGAGGCGGTATGTCTGCATACCACAGAGGCTACAGAGCATCCACAGCTGAGTAATGTCCATCTTTGTAGATATTAAAGCTTGACTGGGTATGACCTGAGCAACCTGATCAGTCTTTGAAGCTGGATCTAACTTCAAGTTTGATCCAGCTTTGAGCAGGAAATATATAACCCCTAGAGGTCCCTTCCAACCTAAATCACGCTAAGATTCTACGTGGTTAAATAACTTCTGTTTCGCTCCGTCATGAGCCTTTCATTATTGATGCTACGTGGCTGTTAACTCACTCCTGCATTCTCTTTTGGGCCTCATCAATTAGCTCAAAGTTGAAGGACTAAATGCTAAAGATAATTCACTCCAACGACCTCTCTCTACAGCCACTACAGACATGAGAAGACCAAGTTTGTCCACCTCCATGTTGCACAGTTCCCACTGCCACCACACAGTTATTCTCAAATACGCCCAGATGAACTCATACATAAAAACAGGGCACAACCCTGCATCCTCAGCGTTATGCCATAAAGTCCCTGTTTTGGCAGGCTTCAACTCTGTGCTTTAATTATTTCTGGTACTTTGATCTGGGAAAAACAAATATATGGAACACAAATAAAAATGGTAACAATGTCTTTCCAAGGGCTCAGAAAAACCTAGCCCAATTCCTAAGTAGTGAAACACTGTTCTGGTTCAGACGGGGCTAAACCTGAGCAGCATGGAAATGTTTTAATATTTTCATCAGCAAGGTGCTGCAGACCATTAGCTGTGCTGCTGCATAAGGTGAAAATGCCCGCTGTCTCTGCAGGGATCAGTATTTAAGAGCTCATCTTACTCAAAAAAAAAAAGAAAAAGAAATATTCTTAACTGAACTTGGCAGAAAAGACAAGATAAGTTTTAACTCGTTAGAAATCTCAAACTTGCTTATCTACAATCTTGAGTTGCTAGCATGAATCAAAGTCCAAGTCGCTCTGTCTGCACTGCTACCTTTCTCCAAAATTGAAATAGTAGAGTTTGCAACACAGGCATTCTCTGGATAGAGAATTTTGCCCTGTGCCATCCTAGTGGCCCTAGTTTTTATTCCATCTTTTTCAGTACTGCTTTCTGAAAAGGAAATAGGTGTCACATAGTAGTCAAGAACTAAAACTCAGATCAAGCAGGGAAAATTAAGGCTAGTTGCAATATGAGGTACAGCCAAGGCACGTGTGCACACATAACCACCATTTTGTAAAATATTTTTACTCATAAGGCAGGATCTGGAAACTTTGCTTAAAAATGACCCTCAGTTGTGACCTCTAAACATAACATTAGGAGACACAACAAATTTGAGAACAGTCACAGAAAGCACACAAATTAGTGGAATCTACACCTAAAACAAAAGTATTCCATCTAAGGGAGGACACAGAAAGTGCAAAATTTAAAACAAGGAAAGATCAAATAGTTGTAAATGCTTGTAAAACTTTGTGAACTTGCTGTAAAGAGATTTTTCCTAGCTCTAGAAAGCAAGCTCTCATTCAGCTGGGACTCAGTTGAGACAAAAAGAACAGGAATTTTGGCCTATGAAATGAAACACTTCAGATATTTGAAAGAGCAAAAGAGGTCAGTCACTCAACTGACAGCACAGCAGCTTCTAACTGCAAAGAGGCTGATTTAATACAGCTGCAGAGGAAACAATGACACTAGCTGACAAGTAACCATTTTTTCCTAGCTCTGTCATAAAGAGGAAAGTAGAAGACCTAATTCACATCACCTAAGCAGAAAAAAACCAAGGCCCACAGCGTGGGTTAACACAAGCTTTCCCTTTTGTACTTAAGACATTAATGTATCTAACATACCTGAATTTGGATACAGGCAGACATCATTGATATCATATTCCGGCTCCATTGAAGTAAATATCTTCCCCTGAAATTGTTGGAAGAACATAAATAAGGAACTCCAAACAATATAATTAAATTTAGTAAATCGAAACATTAGGAATAGCTCTTACAGAAACAAATATGATGGAATGAAGGTGGAACAGATTTTGCAGAACAATAAAGTGTTATTAAAGTACCTGAAAATAACACAAGGAACTAAATACCGCACTTTGTCTCTGATTCAGTCTCTTATAACGAAGTGTAGCCTACTGGTTACTGAAGACAACAATATACAGTGACACTTCTATTTCTCAGTTCACACTTCTATGTTGAAAACACACATGTCAGATTTACTTTGTTTTATGCAAAAAGAGTGGTGAGGTCCTTAAGTTCCTGACACAGACTGTAACCCTCATTTTTCCCAACTCTGAATGTGGTAGTTTTAAATAATTTTAGTTTGGTAAGTATCATTAGCTGAAGCAATGGATTTGGAGTAGAATTTGATTCGGGATCTTGGTTCTTCCACCCTGCTCATGTCTACATGAAATGAAATATATCTCAGTGCTTTATTTATAGATTCAGTATTAAAGAGGTTGAAATATAAAAGTAGCAAGAGCATCCAGTGGTATCTATCTAGCTTGGATCAGAATTGAAGTTATAAAGGTTATTTAAGAAAGAGGTAAAAGCAGGAAACAACATTCTCAAAAAAATGAGAACTGGAACAGAGTCTGAAAAACCCAGACAAAATACAGGTGTTTTTATAAGCCAACACACAAGACAGCCAGTAAAGGAAGAGTCTCTAAGAACTGGGCCACAGGATCTGAAGCATGAGAGTACATGCCTACATGGTTCTAAATCAGGGACAGGAACAGAGCAAATTTCTGTCTTATTCCTCTTTTTTCTTTCCCTGCAGCAATCCCACCTACCTTTCTGGGCCCTTCCTTTCCCTCCCAGTTACATGCTGCTACCCCACCCACCTCTGGTCTCTCCCCGATGATTAATAAGAGTCCTCCCCCACCTCGGTCTTAGCAGACAAAAGCCTCATGCTCCCCACCCCAAGGCACGTCTCAGCATGGGGCTATTCTGGTATCAAAGCCATATGCTCTCCACCCCGCTGTCTGCCTCTGCAGTTGGTTCCCAGCCAGAGATAGTCAGGAACCAACATATGGGAGAGGTGGAGCCAGTTGGAACACACTCTAGGAAAGAGTCCAAAGTTATCTTTGCCTTCCAGCAGTAAGAAACCCTCCCTTTTCCCACTGCAGAGGCCACCTGACAAACCTTACAGTGTTTCATGCTCAATGAGGGAAATACATATACCTACGAAAAATGAAGAGAGGCCACTGCAGATGTTTTAAATAATAACCAATAATTTATTTTCTCCTTTAAACAATAAAAAAATAACTACAGAGGAGCTTACAAAAAACCGCTTGCAATCACACAAAAAATAAAAGAGGCTGTTGAAAGTTCATGAAGAAGTGCAACAATAGAGAAATGACTGCCTGAAATGGTCAGGAAAAAAAAGTGCCTCTGAACTACTACAACTGCTCTTGTTATGTTTCACTATAAAGCCAGAAAAGCATAGAGGGAGCATGTTTTCAGAAGGAATACAATGACTAAAGATTGCTCCTCAAACTGAACCAAGTGACACTAGCATTACTATGAATCTATGGGGTAACACTTTGTGCAAGCTTCATTGATGGAAAGGTAAGAAAAAAAAACAGAAAGTGTTTCAAAAATTAGGTATTTCAATTTCACTTAGAAGTACAAAAGGCAGGGAAAAAGATGTTGCCTCCTGCAACATAATCCACCAATACAGCATAACACGTGTTCTCATTAGGATCTAGGCATGTTATCTGTCCAATATCCAAATAGATTCCGTGAAAATATGCAGCACTTGATTTTAACAGGTCATAAACTAACTGATCTACCTTTCAAGTTAGCCCTTCTTTGAGCAGGGAAATGGGATGGCCATGTTTTCTCTGATGAAAAATCATAACCGGATGTGTTCAAGCACACTGTGAGAAACACACAAACCACGGCAATGGCTAAGATACTAATTTTTATGTTTAAATCCTTCTACTCGAAGCATCATAGGCAGACATGTATGAACAGCTAAAAGAATACCTCAGAATAAGTCTTTATACCTGACAGGCTGCAATAACTTCCCAGATGTTAGTTTATTTAGTCATACAGGACAAAATGCTATGCAAATTAGGACACATTAAAAAAACAATTTCCTACGTTGAATTTCAGCTTTATTATTCATACTCCACGAAAAAGAAGCAAAAATTTAAAAATCTGAACGCAGCAACATGAAAACACTTACCGTATCTTTGTTCCACATTTTTATGATTCGAGAATCTGCAGAGATAATTAAATCCAACTGATGCTGAAACTGAATTGACTTAATAGGCAGTCCATAGTGGTGATCTTTGACTATTAATGGATTACTAGACCGGAGATCATATAATAAAACCTTGAAGAGACAGATTAAACTTACAATATTGTAAGATCAATAGGAAGTCACACACACACACCAGATCTTCACTAAAGATTTAGCTAAACTTGAGATTTTTTTACCTAAACACATAGATAAGATTTACGTAAAAGGAATAATTTTAAATTCTGAAAACAGCTCATAAAGTGGGCCCAGTTTATTTTGGCAATATATTTTAACCTCCATATGCTTCAGTATAGAAAAATTAAGAGCAAACTTAAAGAGTTCTTTCTGAAGTCTTTTTAATTTCTATTGAAAAAAATGAACCATTTTCAAGTCTCTTAGTATTTCTAAATTACTAATATTTCACTGAGAGATTCTTGAGCTTTTCTTACAAGTTGCTAATGAATTTCAGACTCCCTTCCACATTCAGTGAGTATCAAGTGGAACACCACAGAATGTAATTTTTTGTGTTAAGGAAAGTAGAGAGTAGAGGCCCTGACTTCCAGAAACCTGCATTTTTATCGCCAAAGTTTCCTATGGAACTAATGAAAGACCTTAAGTCCTTCACATGCAAAGTGTGAATACTAATAATTTTGGGGGAAAAAAGTATTAACGGTTTTCTTAAAAAAAATAGACTCTCCAAAAAAGTTTGCCTCTCATGTATACTAAAATTATTGCAAATACAACTCTCACATATATATATCTGCTTTTCAACAAGCTACAGTTTTCTAAATCCATTAAAACATTGATGAAAGCAGAAAAAAATCCTTATACTCCACTTTACAAATACGATGGCAACAATGACTAAATGAATTGAAATGATCCCTTATAGAAAGATAAGGCAGTAAAAACAATAATTGAAAGCCTATATGGAATCATTTAGATTGGAAAAGACCTTTAAGATTGAGTCCAACCATTAACCTAACACTACCAAGTCCACCACTAAACCACATCCCTAAGCGCCCCATCTGTGTGTGGGTCCCATTAAGACCCAGTGTCAACAGTGTTCATTTCACAATAGATTCAAGCAAAAAAGGCATCAGTTCTCTGGTAAAAGACAGCGTGTCAGATCTGAAACTCCTCCTTTCCTACCCAGTCATTACGATTCTTGCATTGAGGGGAGGGATTAGTTTTTAAAAACATCTCAAAATTTGCCACAGCACCTGGGAAGCCAAGATTATACCAGTAACTTCTGCTTCCTTAGCCACCATCAAGATAAGGGAGAGCATGTATGTTGCATTGAGACGGTACTGACAGTTTCAAAAAGCTACAAGTTGCCCTCATACTTGACTCTTAAGTCACAAAGAAACTGTAGAATTTGAAGTTCTATAGTATGTAGGTTGTGATGAACTTAAGTGCTCCCTACAGTATTCTGCAGAGCAAGATCCTTTGACAAAATTGATTTGCAGTCTATTATTACTTTATATGTGTAATTTATGGTCTTATAAATACTTATTGTAATGTAAATATATATTAATATAAGTGTACTCAATGTATTACAGACTTGGACTGGCAACTGCAAGCACAGGAACTCCTAAGAACTAGTATAGATGAAGTTAAGTCTACCTGCCCAGTAGATGTTCCAACAGCCATATTCAAAGCTCCATCAAATTTCAGTGCTGAAATGGATGGTAAACCCTCTATCCTGCAAAGCACAATGCTCAGAGTTAGACATCCTTTCAATAAAGGCTGATAATAATTTTTAAATGTTAAAAATAGCAAAGATAATAAATTAATTTACAGATACCACTCAGAAATACTACTTCAAAAAGCTGCATTATTTACATTTCCAACTTGTGGTTATATAGAAAATTAGCCGCTACTACTCAGATCAATAACTAAAAGACTCTTTTAATAAAAGACTAAGAAAACTCCTTACTCACACTAGCAATGAAGAAGACCACAGGCAGATCATTTTAATGCAAAGTGGGATTTGTTTCTAAAAGAAAACTGAGAAAAACCAGCAGAACACGCTGTGAAAAGATAGCTGTTACTCACTCTGAGTCTGCTGTCACACTGCTTAAAGCACAGTCCAGCAGCCCAACTCGGTTTCTTGTTCTAGGATCCCAGCATTCCACTTTACCCTGAACAGTTTAGAAAATAGGTTTCAAGCTTATGCAACAGATGTCTGGTATTCTATGTTTAAATAGAATTGTGAATTATGCAATCTATGAATAATTAATCAAATTTCCTAGGTTGACATTGAGTTCTAATAACGGCATACAAGCTCCACACAATTTGTATTTTTTCAAAATGGGATCTAAATCAAAGTCGTTAACACCAAATTTCCTAAAGATTAATAGGTTACACCTGCCAGCTAATTTCCACAGACGGCGATACTGTAAAGCAAGATAACGTTATTTTTTCTCCCATCTGCAAAATCTTAAGCATCTCAGCAACCAAGGTAGCTCAGAAATTTTATCTGAACTATGCTCTAAAAAGTCATCTTGTTTAATGGATCTATACTTAACATAGCAAACGAGATCAAATTAATTAAGTTCCTGTCATGATTTCTTCTTATCCTCAGGCAAACTAATATAAAAAAGAAACAAACCCAACTGCTCTTTTTATAAAGGGAATGTAAACAGTTACCTCAGCTGTCCCCATAGCAAACAAGAAGTGTACAGGATTTATGTCACAGACATTGCTCTCTCTAAAACAGAAAAAAAGAGCAAATTTAATGACCTCAAAATAATTTAACACATCAACAGCTAAAGTTTTTTGTATTCATGTACACTATTGCTCAGCCTGGAAAAGCAAAAGCTGGAGGGGAGGGATGGATGGCCACCTAATAGTAGCTTCCTATACTTAGAAGGAGCTTACCAAGAATTTGGAGCCATCAGAGACAGCACTCATTACTTGAAACAGGAAAGATTCCAACTGGATGTAAGAATTATCTGCATAGCGCAAAAATACCATAAAGCACTGGACTGGGTTGCCCATCTAGGATGCAGAATTTCCATCCTTGGAGTTTTCAAGACCCCCTGAGAAAACTTATCTGAATTCAGCACAACCATGCCTTGAGCCCGAGGCTGGGCTCTGAGACTCTTTCTGACCTGAATGATTCTGTATTTCTCTGCCCGTACTCACCATCAAGCCTTGCCATATCGCTCTGCTCCACTACATTCTTAACTCAATTATATCAAAAGGTCTTCCCAATTACTTATGTTCTGAAGCTTACATCTCCAACATATTCTGACGAATGGTCTGCCTTTCTCTCCCTTGCCCAAGTACCTCATTTCTCAACAAGGCACCCAAGAACCCTGTTATTTCTCCAACAATTCTTCCACAGTCCAAACATTTCTCTCTACACCACTCATCCTGGTGCTTTTCAACTTCTTCCACTCAAAGCCCTCCACTTCTAATTCTGTAACTCATCCAACTTTCACTCACAACTTTCTCAACTGCAACTTTCTCAACTGCAAGTCTCATCTCTCTAATTCAGATTTTACAGTGCACCCTTTGCTCTCACTGCAGGATGTCTCGCCCCTTTTTTTCCCTGCTGCTCAGTTTCTGTATTGTGCCTTCCAAATATTGCCTTGCCCATTAAGCTATCCTACACACTGAGCATCAGCTGTTGCCCACCAACTAGCCACTTTATCTAGTCAAGTCACTTCTCATCTGCTTCTCCCCACATAAAAGAAGCCCAGCCCCTGCTCTGGTATGGTTTTCAAAAGAATCACACATGCTGGAGATACAAAAATCCTCTTTGGGCTACTCCATGAGCAGAAGGACAAAGACATGTCTGGGAAAGTACATACCCTGTGGGGAGATCACTATATGATGGCTAAATTGAGCAATAAGGGCAAAGTTTTAATAAAACGCTTTTAAGATCAAGTTATGTAATACCTATTACAAGTCTATATTAAGCAATTTTAAAATATCCATAAAAACCCCTCAATTAAAACATAAAAACTAGAACAAATAATTACAGAACATAAAACAAAATGAGGCTCAGACTCGGCACGTGTTCCTTTTCAACTCTACAAGGCGTTTGGGCAGTATTCAGATACAGCACTGATGGTGAGCATGCTAGTAGTTTGCTTCCACCTGGTGGAAAGAAGGCAGATAGAAATCATGCACTACAGACAACTTACGAAGCATCAGTTTGCAGGGAGTTGAGAAACCTTCCTTGTTCCAGATTTAGCCTGTATACTTCAGAACTAAAAAAGAAAAATAAATAATTACTCCTTTCTCTTATGAATACTAAAAAACACTGTTATAAGTTAGGAGGAGTTAAAGATTCTTGCTGACAGCATAATTTTACCAAATACACAATTTTCAGACTTCACATTCTAAAACGCAAGACACATCTATGCTTCAATGTTAAAAATACAGAGAAAAATACACATGTTCACTAAAGATATTTATTAACCTGCAATATCCTACCATTTATTGCTTTTCCAGGGAAAATATGCATTAATTCCTTTCTTAAAATCTTTTCATTTCCTATGATTTAAATTACATCTTGAATTGCTATCTTGTCTGAAACCCTAAACACCTCATTTTGTTTTTACTATGTCTTCTCACAAACTCAACTAACTATTTCATGCGATTTGACTCACACATGAACAGCAGCAAACACCAACCAGGATTGAAAAACTTAATTTTCTTTACCTAGATGTTTTTTTAAAACAGTACACCGAATTGCAATTCTTTAGAACAATTTTGCAAATACATGATGTACCTGGTTTGAGAATCAAAAGAAAAAAATGTCTAAAAACAGCACAGGAAGACTTATTAATCTTAGCCTTCCCACATTTTGCACTCTTCACAGTCTTCATTATGAACTTGTACAGAATTGCCACTTCCAATTTTTAACTCTTCTGGCATCTTAATGTTCATTTTGGTTTTGGAAAACATTGCTAAGAAAAGTTAAACAGAATAAGCCAGTTAATACCTTGCTCCTACAAAATACAGGTCACATGATGGATAATGGTAAGAGAAATCTCTACCAAATTTTGGTATTCTTGTCCTGTAGTAATGGCCATGTTGTGAATGAAACTCCACAAACCTGCCACACTGCAAGAAGACAACCTGAAAATAAAATGGAAAGCACTGAAATACACAGAAGCAGATGACAATCTCCTCAACTTGTCTTACAGCACAAACTTCAGTGATTTGGTTTTTTTCAAGCTTGTGCAGGTTTATCAAATCTTATTTAAACCATTTCTATTACAATGATAGAATCAGCTAGAGTTCCTTCATTCTCACTAGCAACAACAAAGAGCTTTATTAATAGACAAGTATTATCAAGAGTATATGTGACACCCTGAAAGTGCGACACCACTGCAACAGAACCGGTGTAGTCATGCTGGTGTTTGTTGCACCAAAATCAACATCTGTACTTCTTTCAGACACCTGAGTTAGTAATTTCTTCTAGGTATAACGCCAAGCAGACACCAATAAGTTCATAGGTGCTACGCACATGAACTATACATCCTGATGCACGGGAGCATTCCAATAAATGACACCAATGACCTTTGCGCATATTTTTGTTGTTTTCCAAGTGAACAAGCACATCATTTCTCCCTGAAACTTAGGCAAAGATGTCAGTTCTGGAAAAGTCCGTAGGGAGGCATTACTAGAAGGCTAGATCTATACTAGCAAATAAAACAGGCCAGAACCTGCCCCTAATGGCCTGATGGCAAGTTAACACGGCACAACTGATATCCATACAAAGGAATTCTTTCCACTCCAAAGAGAGACACTATCACCCACACCATCCGTTGCACTCCTGCCGTACCTCAAACCATGCCCAGGCTCTGTGTGAGGGAGGCACAGTTGGCCTGGCCCAAACTCATGCCATGATGCTTGCAAACAATTAAGTGAGCTGGATAATCACAGTCTAACTCTTGAGTCTGAGCCTCATCCCTGTTTAGCTTAGATTAGAAAAATGCTAGTTTAGTTTAGAATACGTATAATCCATGCATCCTCTAAAAGTGGTAGATAATGAAAATTTTTAATCTCCTATGGTGGACTACTTTGTTAGCAATGCAAACAAGGATTAGAAGCACAGGAAAGCCAAGGTACAAAAGTTACTTTGAATCTCATCTTTATTTATCTATCTGTATATTCTCCCCTTCTGAAACAGGGAGAAAGTGCTGACCTAGGCAAATGCCTACTTATCATTAAAGTCTTCCCTTACTTATGCATTTTTCTGAATAAACCCTCGTGTTTCAGGTTTTGTTCACGGACTCACATACCCTGGTCCAAGATCAAGTAGAGTATCACGTTTCAGAATTGTCACTACAATTCCATATGAGATTTCAGATGCAGTCACACAGTTGATGTTATACAATGATATTTTTCATATACATCCCAATCAGTCTTCTGTGTACGTAATGCCTTCATGCTTTATACTGAAGGTTTACAACAAGCAAAGCTCTTATCTATTTGATACAATGCCCAAATCAAATCTTTTCTCTGTCATCACTGCAAAAGAGATGTCTGCATCTTCAAGCAGAAGATACATAAATTATGAGAACACCATAAAATTAAGCCACATTTAATTTCAGAATATCAGTATCATGTTCTCTCAGTTCAACACCAGTATGCCATTAAAAATCTGTTACCAGGAAATAAGACAACGCAATTTGATTTGTATGAGAAAAGTGAATTTTATTCTCATCTACTCTACATCCAAAAAGACTTTAGAACATTTGACAGTTGCCAAAAGCAACCAAATATTCTGCTAATTATTGCCTTACCTCTAATAATTTTCTATTTTAAGATAAACTTCTACTATATTAGACTTGAAGATATTTGCGTCCTCTTTCATTAGCAGTGGCTATAGCTCACTATAAATCAAGTTTGTCTTTTCTTTATACTAAACTGAATTTTGGTCACTACCAGAAAATGACAGCCTCAGGGTAGCAAAAGCATAGCCACCAGTGTGTAGCAAAAATACTGAGCAGAAATGCATGATTTGCAAAACTCTGTAGAGAAAAAGATCTCACTCTCTCCTAAGTCTGAAACTTAGTCCAAGTCTAAAGCAATTTTAAGTCTAAAACTTAGGAGAGCACAGAAGCGTAGCTGGGTGTATGGATTGCAATACGAATGAAAGCCAACAGCGTGCTCTCACTGTGAAAATGCAAATAAGCCTCAAAAGGTGATCTGAAGAGGGCAGAGGACAGCGGCAGCAGACTGGGGAGAAGCTATTTTCCCTGTGCTACTGAAGCATGAGGCAGCGCATGTAGTGTTGGGCTCCCCAATTCAAAAGGGATGTTGACAGCATCAAGAGGGCTACCAAGACAGACAAGAGGCAGGACACAAACTGTACAAAGAAAGGCTGGAAGAATCTTAGCTTGTTTAGTCAGGCAAGGAGCACCCTGCAGAACCACCTAGTAACAGCCAGCAAATAGCAATGCTACAGGCTTGGGGAAGACTGGCTGGAGAGCTGCCTGGTGGAAAAGGACCTGGGAGTGCTGGCTGACAGCCAGCTGGACATGAGCCAGCAGTGTGCCCAGGTGGCCAAGAAGGCCAATGGCATCCTGGCCTGTATCAGAAACAGTGTGACCAGCAGGAGTACAGAGGTGATTGTGCCCCTGTACTCAGCACTCATGAGACTGCACCTTGAGTACTGTGTCCAGTTTTGGGCACCACAGTGCAAGAAGGACACTAAGGTGCTGGAGCAGGTACAGAGAAGGGCAACAAAGCTGGTCAGGGGTCTGGAAAGCATGCCTTATGAAGAGCAGCTGATGGAACTGGGCTTGTTTAGTCTAGAGAAGAAGAGACTGAGAGGAGACCTTATTGCCCTCTACAACTACCTAAAAGGAGGTTGTAGTGAGGCTGGTGTTGGTCTCTTCTCAAATTAGTAATGATAGGATGAGGGGAAATGGCCTCAAGTTGTGTCAGGGGAGGTTTAGATGAGATATTAGGAAGAAATTCTTCACTGAGAGGGTAGTTAGGCACTGGAACAGGCTGCCCAGGGAGGTGGTGGAGTCACCATCCCTGGAGGTGTTTAAAGAACGAATAGATGTGGCACTTGAGGACATAGTGTAGTGGTTAGAGAGATGCTAGGACAAAGGTTGGACTTGATGACCCTGGAGGTCCTTTCCAACCATAATGATTCTGTGATTCTGTAAAATAAAGTGCAGTTATGAAAAAGAAAGAGTCAAACTCTTCGCAGTAGCGAAAGTTTCACATTTTCCTGGGCAGGTTGGACAGGAATGAAAAAGTCTTTATGATGAGTTAGTGCAGCACTGCAAGTATTTATTCAGTGAATCTTTGGAATTGTCATGTTTGCAGTTTTTCACAGTCCTGTTCAAGCATTAAACGACGTCTGAAGGCTCCCTTCCAATCAATATTTATGTGATTCTAAGCATTTCAAGTGTAATTTCTCAAACACTGTTTCCACTTTCTAACATGTTCAAAACGTTATGGCAGCTATCTGAAATTAGTTTTCTTTCTGATGACTTGGTAAGTTTTAGGAAATTAAAATTGAAAATAAGGTTGTATTAAGTTGTGCAAGTAGGGTTTACAGACAGAAATATAGTACTAATTTCAGTTGAAAACACACACAAGCCTTACTGTTTGTAACCAGCTAGAAACATATCTGCAAACACAATGTGTTCTTCAGTCTGCCCAATAACCGTTTGGTCTGTACAACCAGAAACATTCTTCCACAGACAAGCAGGAGGCAATGGCACTGTATCAGTCACTGCCTCCTGCTAGGTGAATTCATGCACATTCTTTGAAACCTCACAGAGAAAAATTTTGAAAGGACTAAAGCTTGAAGGCTAGATGACAATGTCTCTGATCAAATAAAAATATTTATTAAAACAAACCTGTACCAGAAATGCTAAGGTCTTTTCTCAGAAAAAAGTATCAAAATAAATAATTTAAAAACAAGCTTGTCCTAATGAAATCAACAAAATTATATGCTTAAATTTCATATTTCGTTTGGAACACATCTTGATGAATCAAAGGAAAGTTTACAGAAAGAGGTAACATCTTTTATCACACTAACTGCTGCAGCTGAAGAAAACAGTCAGGTGTTAAAACAGAATTAGAAGCAGTAACTGTATTTGGTCTTAAAAAGGGCTGATAGTCCTAAGAACTCAACTGGTTTCTCCAGCTGCAGCGCTCCATTTAAAAAAAATAAAAAGACATTACTTCTCTCCACACTTTTTGCCACATGCTTAGAATCATGATGGCTACAACAATACTGACAAATCAGGCTATTAACTTGCCTATAGGTATCCCACTTCTCAAAAATGGTCTACTTGTGAATTACTTGTCACAAGAGATTGTGACTAAATGTTATCCTAGACAGAATAACTAATTCCATTTTTCACAATATTTTGTTTGTAGGATAGAACATTATTTGAAGTTTTTCTCTACTACAGACAGAAGACTTCAAAAGTTGTAAGGCAAATACAAAGAGACAAATAAACAATTTGAAGGTACAAAAAAACGTTCATCCTGTTTGCTTTTTTAAGAAAAACCTTGTTTCAGAAGTTGTGCTGACTGACTGCCTTTACTATATATGAAAATGCATTTTAATATACATACTAAACAATTCTTTCATTTATACATTGAAAACAGTAAACATACCTTTGAGTAATCATCTGATAAAATCTCAAACGTAACCACTAGAGGAGAGAGCAAGAGAATTTTAAGTAAACTAAGTAAGCAAACTTTGTTGCAAACATTGGCATAAATCCTGAAAACATTTACTCTCATTCTAACCTTTAGTCATATAAGTATTCCCCACAGGTGTCAATGCATAATGCAGGCACTGCGATAACATCTTTAATTATACAACTTCATTTGTAAAATAGTAAGTAGTGTTCTAAAACTTTAGAAACACACAAAGCATCTTGTAATCTTTTTATCGGTCTTGTATCCTTAACACACATTCCTCAACACAATGCTCAGCTTTATATTTATTGGCTCAGAAAAGATCTAATCAAATGGCTTTCAGTGAGCGTGTGCTCTGTGGACCTCTGGTAATCTATCAACGATAAAAATAATGAGGCGATTTCAGACACACTCCACACAAACCTGCGCACGTGATCCTTCTAAGCAGTCAGCAGTTTCATGAAGTTTTAGGGCTCAATAAAATAAAGCCACAAATCTGAAAGCTACTATCTACACTGAACACTGCAACATATTGCACTTTGCCAAGTGCAGTTAGTGCAACGTATTTGCACTTTTCAAATGAGCTGGGTTGGGAACATTAGGGAGTAGCTTCTTCAGGTAAATTGATTCCATTTAAATAAAACAGCTCATTTAAAGTTACCTGAAGTGACTCCATGCTACATTTCAAATTAAACATGCTTTTGCAGCCTAGTAAGGTGCCAGTTCAAAAAAATATTTACTTTAAGCTCTAATTACCAGCAAGCATTTACTATTACAATGACTCCTACTCTTTTCAAGTGGGTCTCGCTCTTGCCATACCTTCCTCTCCGCAGCCTCTCTGAACCCTGCCCCTGCCACCTCCCCTCTTACCATGTTGTAGCACTGTCTCTTCACCCAACATGACTCCACATAATCGTGAGACACACGGTAAAGAAATACCTACATGTTCTACTCCCCTTTTCCTGACCTAATTCTGTTCTCAATTTTTATTTTCTACACCACTTTCACACACATCACAGTTAGACCAGTTTCATTCTTCCATAATAATTTTGAACATATGCCACTCTATGCTCATCCCCTCATTGCTTTGGTCACCCCTGTAATCCCAGTTATCAACCATCAGTCCTCTAACATCCCAGTCTTCAACAAAAAAAGAAAACAAAAAAACCCCGACCATCATTTCCCATCATTCTCCCTTTCCCATTGTGCAGATGGCTCCTTGCTTTCCTCACCATAGTTGCTCTCCCTCCAAATTAGTAGCAAACAAGGCGTAATTAGGACCTTAGCCATGCTACCATCTATCCTTAAGTAGCTTCTTTTCAAGAAAATAAACAAGACCCCAAACAAACCAACCAACCAATCCACCCACTCTCAGGGAATTCTCTTTACCCTGTAACTCACCTAGCAAGAAAACAGTGAGAACTCACTTCAGTAATGACAGAGCAATCACAGTGCATTCTCCTACCTTACTGCATCACAGAAGGGGAAAGATGGGAGATCTGGCTACTACCCAGCCATTGTACTCACATCGAATTCCTGGGAGCACAGACTTCAGCCACATTCACTCTCTGAGCCCCACTCTTACTCAAGAGCTGAAAGTAAACCTTACATTCCTCACACTGCTCCAAGAGAGAAAAGAGCTTTGAAGTAGGAGGAAAATAACAAAACACAAGGATAAAGACTAGGTGAAGTTTTACTCTACAGTCTCGTGTTCCCTCAACATACATTCTGTCCCCTAAGCACAGTGAGGGAAATTTCTACTCGAGTCCAACTTGAATTATATATGAAAGATGTATTGTACTAACAGCCATAGTTTATACTAACCTTCAGCATCTAAACATCTTTCAAATTTTTGGGATAATTGAAAGGTATCAAAACAGCGGATCCTTGGCTTGTAAGTTCCTGAAAGAATAATTTGATCTTTAATAAAAAATTTAAACAAAAAGATAAGATTAAAGCTTTTTTTTTTTTTTTTCAAATACAGCATCTTACATACACAGGTTTTACCGCATTTCAGCTACAAGTATTCTGATCTTACTAAAGTCTCTGTGACTGGAAAAACATGCCTCTTAGTAACATAACCTTATGGTCTGGTTTTTGTCTTTAGTGCCTGAAAGGATCCTACTTCTTCTGATTACCAGATACATCTAACAGAATTCAACACCTTCCAGAAGGTCTGAAAGACCAAGTATCCTCATATTATTAAGGTCTACTAAAGTATTAATGTTTAGATCCTGCTAGGACACTTCAAAATGCAGCATTATCCTCCATCCTTTAAAACAATACTCAAAGAAAGATGCTCAGAATTATTTAAAGCAAACTTACATACTTAAAATAAACATAAATAAGAACTTGGTTTTTAACTGTATTATAAATGGTTTAGTTGATAATTGCATTATAAAGCCCCAGGGGTTGGAATAGCTGATCTTCAAAGGTCCCTTCCAACCCAAACTATTCTATGATTCTAAGAACACCTGCATTCTAAAAAAAGTGTTTCACAACACCGCTGCCAAGACAGCTACCCTATCACATCTTAAGAGTAAGCTTCCAAAACAAAGTTCAATGCTACATTTAAAAATGAACTCTTACCCACTCTCCCTGAAACACTAAGTCATTCTGCAATCAAGATTTTCCAGCACTTTTGGCCTCTGCTACAGAGAGACACTTTAACTCACCAACTGCCATAATATACTGTCCATCTCTTGATACCTTAATCTTTGTGCTAACCGTTGGCATTTCAAAGTCTTGAATAAGTTCAATTCTTCTACGGATATCTATAAAGAAAAAAAAAATTTGTAAAGGTAGCACAATTGTATTAGCCTAAACAACTGTAATGGTTTCTCATGGAAACTTGTTGAGTTAATTAATATAGGCAACATCTTTTAAGATCTTTCAAATTATAAAGATTTTAAGTATAATTAACACATAAGCAGATTAGTGCAGTCTGTTGACCCTGAGAAATAGGTTACTCCAATGCAAAACAAATGCCTATTCTGAGATAACTATGTAATAAATTGTTATACAACATAGTAGCAGTTACTTATCACACATAATACACAGCTAAGATGTATAATGTATTCCATCCTCCTATCTGTGCATTTTCTTTGTTCATTGAGTTTTTTTATACTACGCTTCCTGTGGTATGTAAATAGCCATCTTGTTTTAGTATAAGTTTAGGCTAAAATGATAATCCTCCTGCACACTAAGATAAGCATAATACCATAGAGAAGTTTATAGTTGGACTTTACCATAAGCTGTGCCTGGCACATCATGTTTCTGTACAATCTACAACCGCAGCATTTAATGTCTGAAGTGTAAAACATTGGTAATATCCTGTTCACACAGAGCTGCAGAGGAAGCTAAACTCATATATAACTCATATAAACTCATTTATAGCTCACATTTTTAGAACTTCAAAATTAAAGCTATGTAGAACTCCTTGTATCAGCTACTGAAGTGTCTTCCTCTGGATTTCCATGTAGTCTATGTGCAGCACAGTATTACTGAGGACTCTCTGATGGGAAAACTCACCCACATCTTTCTTCTGTAAAGCTCTTTTCTTCCTGTCCGAGAGCCACTGTAAGAAATACATAACTCAGTCTTGAGCTCATTACCCATAAAGGAGCCAGAAAACCGCTTAAAATTTATCAACTTGAAAGTATAAGATATTCAAGCCGTTAATTCCTTTTTTTCTTGATTATTCTAAAACATCCACTGGTAAGTTTAACCATTTCACACCAAGAAAACTCACAAAGCCATGTTTTACAAGGGGCTCTAGAGAACAACACACCTATGGTTAGAGACGCACGCGCTCAAACTGCACGTCCAGTTTAAAAAAACACTCGTAGCTTGTTTCAGTTCACGATCCCCACCCTCACCACGGGCGCACACGGC
>VZZY01004039.1:20377-54530 GCA_013400335.1 Eurystomus gularis | reverse complement strand
GGGGGGGGGCGGTGGGGGGGGAGGGGGGAAGACGATATTTATCAAGCAGGAATCCTTAATTACGTTTGGATGGTTCAGTGAAGTCCCCGAACTCCACAGCGGAGACTGGACCTCCAGCGCAAGGCGAAGGGAACAGGCTGGGAGGGAAAGGGGGAGGAGGAAGCTTCGTGTCTTCATTCAGAAACTGGATGGAACAACCCCGAGAAAGGAGGAACGGCCGCACTCCTGCCGTGACATGCTGAAGAAGGTCATGTTCCATTTCAGCCAGAGACACGGGACTGACTCACTCTCCTGGTGCTTCTGAAGAAAAAATCAGTGATCCGCTCTAACCCTTCCCGTTCTTAGGGAAGAACGCCTCTTGTGCCGTCCTCTCCTGGGCACTTACCTGCTTTGTGTTTCCACAGTGACCAGGATCGAAGGGAAATATTAGATCATGTCAGAGTTCTGGCTAATTTCTGCCCCAGGAGATAAAACAAATCTGCAGGCTTGGGAGAGAATGAACACGGTGACATCTAAATCCAACCTGTCCAGCAACAGCAAATTCCATATTCCGGACTTAAAGGTAAATGAGGAAGGGGTTTGTGTATGGGCAATAGAGCAGCATTAGCCAGGGATAAAGACTTTTGGGATAAATGTGGGATTTCTCTTTTGGGATAACATGCACAGAGAGGAAGAAGATTGTGGTTGTGGGATGAGTTGTGTTCAGTCAACTGAAAATTGATCAGAGAGAAAAGAAGTCATTGTGCGTGAGGCTGACCTTCACGTTGGAAGGATATATGTGTAAGGAGTGAAAATGGCTGAGAGGAGTTAATTTGTTGCGTTCTGTGACCCATGTGCTCCCAGTCACGGAAGCCATGCAGTGTTGTACATCTTGGATCACTCATGCAAAGGGAGTAGCTGCGTATCTAGAACCCTGCCAGTGACACTGCTGACAGAGTTACTCCCTGGGAAATGGATGTGTGTGTGTATTCAGCTACATCACCTGCCTTCATGCCGTCATATAAATAGGAAGAGTATCAGTCCATGGGGGTTTTTTTGTATCTTTGCATTAGTTAATCCTTGTTTTGTAAGATCCACACCTTTTTTTTGTTTCACTTGTGGCTATTAAAAATCCAAATACACTGCATTAAAGTCAATGGAGCTACCATAGATGTAGAACTTGGTTCTTTGTGGAGCTGCCATCACACATCACTTAATGAAGCTAGTGCATCCAGGATCTAGCTTTAATCCAAAAAGATTGTTAACGGTTATAACTTGAGCTATTCCAGTTACATAAGGATGCAAGTAAAAGGGGACTGTGTCCTGTTCACCTACTTAGTTGACACACAAATGTTACAGATGGGGAATGTTGCTTTTTGCCTATGCACCTGAAATTGGTATGATTTTTACCAACTATGGGCCCTACCTAGCTGATGTCAGTGAGAGTCAGCTAATCTTAAAGGAAGTAAAGCATTTGCAGTATCTGAAGATGCAACCACCCCATTAATATTTTGCCAGTTGTTCTATGTGAAATCTGTTTCTTCTTCAGCTTAACCCTCCATAATGTTGAGGTGGCAGTGTTACGAGAAAGAGTTTGGCAATATATCGCAATACCGTAAACATGGGATTGTGACTGTGACAGTCATAAAAAAAGCAGATGTTGGTCTCGGAGGAAATGGCTTTGTGAGAGGCTTAGTCTTTGGTAGTAGCGAAGAACGCAGGCAGAGACCTCCTTTTGAATAAATGCTGCTTCCCTGGGTTCTCTCAGTGCCTCCAACTTGTTTGTGTAGATTGTGTGCATTTCTAGTCAATATTTATCAAGCCAAAGGCTGGTCTATGCAGCTTGATGGTATGGGAACGAAAAGAGGAAGGAAGAGTCTGACGTGCAATCTTGAGATTACACATACTTTTTTCCTTTATTGGAAAAGGTTTTTTATGCCCTAGGTCTCGGGTAAAGCAATTGCTACAATTTTCCACCAAGTAAATAAAGTCCTGCTGAATGAATTCACAAGTGCTAAACTCAAGTTAGTATCCCTAAGACTCTACCAACAGAAGCCTCAGACAGACTTGTGCGTCTTTCACCTACTTCTCATCTTTTGCACAGGTGGGGACACTGGATGCTCTTGTTGGCCTGTCAGATGAGTTGGGAAAACTTGATAGCTTTGCTGAAAGGTAAAATAGATCTTATTTACTACCTACAAATGAGAATCAGACATTGTTTTTATGGGACGGTATGTCCTTGTGTTCACCTCAGTCTGACTCACAGCCCAGACTACAACTGGACCAAAGTGGATAGGCTTTCTTTAACCCTTGTGTTGATTGTCATGGAGTTATAACAAAGAAAGGATCATTCCTTACAATGTACCTGAGTTAAGTTTGTGATAGTTTTGTCTGCACAGCGATCCGTTTGAGTGGCAGTGCTAGTAAGGCTGTTTCTCTAAAGGAAACTGCTTAGAAAGGTTCTTTTTTTAAAAGAGAACATCATCCCACCCCATCCAGAAACTTAAATTAATAGAACAGCACTTAGAGAATATGAAGCACTCCCTGATCTTATTTTCCCAGAACTTTTCTGTTGAGCCTTCTGCCCCTTTTCAACCAGCTAAAGAAGTTTTAAGGAATAAGTTCTTCTGAATGAAGTCCAGAGCTCTCCCTCGTAAACTTTTAAATTCCTTGAAAACCAGACTATTGACTCATGTTGTATCAAGCCCACTTAAGCGAAGACTCACGTGATGTCCTTGTTGATCATTGCCCCATTTGCTTTTTGGGCCAAGCTGACCTGGGTGTACAACAAATAATGTAGTACAGCAAGCTGAGAAAGTGCCAGGTTGTAAGATATTTGGTGGCACAAAGCAGACTTTGTTGTTGAGGCAATGAAAGTATAAGATGCTGGGATGCTGGGGAGGGGTGGTTCTTTTTTTGCTTTGACAGCATACCTCATGTATAGGCTTGGTCACAGAGACATGTGTTAGCTGAGGGGCTAAAAAGCCCCTGTTTTCCCCCAGCCAGGACTGATAAGCATTTGCAGGATACAGAAACAATTACATAAACTGTTTAATTCTATGCTAGGCAGTCTGGGTAAGTCTGCCAGAACACATTTCTCTGTAGGATTACTTTGAGGATAGTGAGGCACTGGAACAGGTTGCCCAGAGAAGCTGGGGATGCTCCATCCCTGGAAGTGTTCAAAGCCAGATTGGATGGGGCTTTGAGCAACCTGGTCTAGTGGGAGGTGTCCCTGCCCATGGCAGGAGGGTTGGAACTAGATAATCTTTAACGTCCCTTCCAACCCAAACCATTCTATTGATTTTATGATTCTGTGTTAAATAAATGTCCAAGGCATTACATCTAAATTGTGATTCAAGGGTTAAAATGTCAAGCGCTCGCACTTTGTTGATGTAAATGGCATCCAGAGGGTTACAAGCCTGTTCAAATGACCTGAGCATTTATGTTCCTGCTCCTCTGAAACAGCTACCTGCTGAACTGTTGCTAGATAAACACAACTGCCAGTAGAGCCAGGCAGTGCAAACCTGTCAGCACTGCCTCCTGCCAGGACAGTATAGAAGGGGCAAGAGTTTGCAGGATCTATTGTTTCCACATACTTTTATTATTTATTTACACTGGGAGGCAGAGTGTTTTTCCATGTCACTGTGTGGTAATATGGAGCTCTCCCAAGCTGACAGTCCCCTCAGTCACTCTTACCTGGGGGTTATCCGGGGTCCTTGGTGGGCAGAGCATTCTGCAGTGCCCTCAGACTGCAGAGGTTCTACTCCCTGCAGTATTTTGGAGGCCTAGCTGGTAGCACCCTTTAATACACAGTATAATTTAAAGTGTTAAACTTTTATTTTTTTAAAGTAATGACACTGCAGCAATTTCAGAAGCAAAATGTGAGAGTCTTCAAGCCATAATATTAAACTGAATGGAGTTAGTCTCTTTACAGGTTTTTATTACTACTTCTCAAGGCAGGTTAGCTGAAACCCTCTCCTTTTATAATGCATTATTTGAGCAGGATATCTGATCAAGGTGGGATCCATCTCATCTAAAGGCAGAGGTTTAAGGGTTGGATGTAACAGCCACTCACTGTTGGATGTGACTATAGTCATGGGGCTCCTCCAGGGGTCTGATTCCTCTTGCCTGCCTCAGACAGCAGTGGTGCACAGGGTGTGTATTCTGTCTTTGTCTAGGTAATGTACTGGATAAATGAATTCCACTTTCATTTCACGAGATGAAAGGCAAGGCACAGAGACTAAGCCAGGACTGGAGAACATTTCTCTGGCCCAGTGTATACATACATTCTGGCCATATCCTGCTGCAGGGACCTTGGGATGTGAGAGCTGGGAGAGAGCCAGGCCTCGCTTGCGCAGCTAGGACTGTCAGGAGCATGTGAGCACATACCTGTTCCAGTCTCTACCTATGGAGAGAGACCAGTGATAACTGTCTCCCAGCTAGCAGGTTAGCTTCCCACTGCACTCAACTGTAACAAAAGCAGCTCAGGCCCCTTGGAAAAGCTACTGGTTTATAGACTTTTCTGTTGGCTGCTTTCTCCATAATATCTTTAGCCTCCTGCTGTACTGATCTTACCAACTGGGCTGGAGTCCTGTCTTATTCCAAGTTCGTCTGGGGTCCCTGGGCATCATGAAGGAGTGAAAAACCCACTGTGTCTACAAGCTGAAAATTGCAGAAGTGCTTGGCAAGGTCACAGGTGATGGGGAAGTGCTGCATGGACTCCTGCACCCTCCCTGCAGCCTGAGTGTGAGCAATACACGCTGTTCTCCAGCAGTGCTCAACTGGCATTGGATCCCTAAAAAAACCCCCAAAACTGTGGCAGCCCTGAGAGGAATGTGTGCTAGAGCACAGTGATGTAGGTTCCTCCAACAGGCACTCTGAACTGTGCCTGTCCAGGGTCATGAGAAGAATGGTTTGGGTTCGAAAGAAGCTTTAAAGATCATCTAGTGCAACTCCCCTGCCATGACCAGGGACATCTTTCACTAGATCAGGTTGCTCAAAGCCCTGTCCAGCCAAGCCTTGAACACTTCCAGGGATGGGGCATCCACAGCTTCTACAGATAACCTGTTCCAGTGTCTCACCACCCTCATCATAAAGAATTTTTTCCTTATGTCTAATGTAAATCTACCCTCATTTAGTTTAAACTGTTGCCTCTTGCCCTGTCACTACAAGACACTGGTAAAAAGTCTCTCTCCATCTTTCTTATAAGCCCCATTTATATACTGAAAGGCTGCAATAAGGTCTTCTCTACCCCAGGCTGAATGGCTTCAAACAGCAGGAATTCTGACTACTACATTCTTTGCCACATCAGCTCAGATTTTTCCTCCCTATCACAGGGCTGAAAAGCCTTTCTGAAGACTTTAAGTTTCTTCACAGGAATGGAGAAAGAGAATTTTTACCTCTATGTATTACTGCTTTTAAATGGCCTGTATAACTGCTTTGCAGCACATCAGAGAAAGTCTTTTTCTCTGATGCTTTAATTGTATCTGTACCTGGCCTGAAGTCCTTTTCCTGAGCCCTTGAAAGCCACAGGATGTCACAAGACACATTGTCCAAACACTGTAGGTGCCCTTTCAGTCTCCAGCTCACCTGCAGCTGTAGTAGTCTCCCCTCTAAGGAAAGAAAAGGAGAAGAAGCCTGCTATTATGCTCCACTCCCTATCACCATGCCAAGGATTAGTCCATTTCATGTCTCTGCCAATATCATGATCAAGCAGTTACTTTTTAGCTGTTGCTTTTTTTTATAAGATGTAGTCAACCTGGAATGGTTAGGGAACTGAAGGCCGAGTTCCGTGAATATTTCTGAGTACGGAAGGATACCAGAGCAACCAGAAAGTCTCTTGGCCTGTGTCTGATAGGCACTTTGACCACAGCCAGAGGGATCTACTGCTGGAAGGACATGAAGAATCCATTTTTTTAAATAAGCAAATAATAAGTAACTGTGGAGACCATGTTCTCCAGGAGGGGCTCTGTTCAAATCACTGCTCTGAATTGGGCAGAAGAAGGATTTGAATCTAGTTCTCCCACAACTTAAGGAGTGTCTCGTCCACCATGCTAAAGAGAAGAGAGTAAGAGTCCCCTAAAGAAGAGGAATAAGAAGGAAATTCTCTCTGACAAACTAGAGAATATTGACCTTTTCCCCGAGTACTTTGTAAGAACCTTATCTCAACAAACCCTAGGGGTTTATTTAGCATCCCATGGAACTAATTTTCAGCCAGTGTTGTCTGTATCTAGCTTCTTGTTCCTCCATGACCTTTGGAGTATCAAAAATGGGTTTCTTGCCTTCTATTTTCTGCTATGAGTATCACGAGTGTGCAGAAGACTGAATCTTGATCTTCTGGAAGTCTAGAGCACCGGGGAGATGATATTACCTGTGTGTTTGTAGAGATCAGCATATTTAGAAATAAGGCATTTAGTTCTGCAATGTGCCGTAGATTGTTTATCATAATTTGAATTGCAAATTAACCCACTTTGCTTCAGAAGTGTTTTGTTTGAGCATTTCCGTGTTTATTAGACCATTGTGGCAACTGTTTTGTATTAATTTTGTTTCATCACTAACAAAGCTTCTCTTGTTACACCTAAGCGTAATAAAGAAAATAGCACAGTATATAGGAGAAGTTATGGAGGACTCAAAAGATAAAGTCCAGGAAAATCTTCTGGCCAATGGAGGTAGGTGCTGTGAATGTGGTTATTTTAATGCATTGATGCTGCCTTTGTTTGCTTCAGAATATGAACATGTGGAAATGAAACGATCACACATTAGAAAGGACAACCATCAGCAACATTTTGTAAGAACACATCTAGCCCGCTCCCATTTTTCTCAAAGTTAGCAGAAGCTTTATCTGCTGCCAAATTTGCTTCCAGGATAGTGTTCAGCATCTAGTACTGAACTAGTTCCTAACACCGGAGTGAACAGGAAAGCAGGAGACATTTTTCTTCACTCCTAAAATGACTAGCACCTTTCTGTCCCCTGTGTGGGCTTGATCTCTTACAAGCAGCTAAATGTCATTCGGTGTGGCTGCGTGACACCTGTCAGTGATCTGTTAGCGATTTGCCTTGCCTCCTACAGTGCTGGGATAGAACACAGTGTTAACTGTGGGTTTCTGGCATTGCAGGTGGACATGTGAGGCAACAGCTCCAAAACATGGAGCCATGGCTACGCTCAGAAGGTTGTGCCAGGGGCCAGCAGGACATGCACGTGTGGCTCCTTTTAGGAGGAAATGTCCTCTCATGGTGTCCTGCCCTGGCTGGCAGCAGTTATTTAGCAAAGAAGAGCAGGCATTGACAGCAAGGGCACTTCTGACATGCCACTACCTTACTGCATGGTCCCCTGCATCATCTCTATGAAGTAAATGTCGTGTTTTTATAACCTCCATGAACTGTTTTTCCCCCTTTATTATCAATTATGGTACTTGAGACCCTAAAGAGAGCCTGTGTCAAGGTCAAAATTAATATTTAGAAGCTGATGGCTTCTAGATCTCTGCATGTTTCATAGACCCTGAGTGTGTTTCAGAGCAAAATCCTCCATAGCTATCCTGGAAAAGTACAAGAAAATGGGTTGTGTTACATGTTCTAATAACAGGCTTGTAGAATGATGCTTTTAAGTAAACTAAGAGTGCACACTCCATCACTCTTTGACTGCCTGCAGTGCTGTACTTCAGATCTCTAGGAGTAAAGGATGGGGAGGAAGTTCTTTTAGAAATGTCCTCCCTGCATGACACAAGACTAATATCTGAAGAGTGCAACTGCTTGACAAGTACAATAATCACACTTCCTGTGTTTCAGGGCTAAAGGATAAAATGAAATGTCTCAAAAGTATGTTGATATTTGATGATTGCGGTGTTGTTACAAGCATGCATTGGTGTGTACTAGTGCTAGAGACAAGTTTTGGTCTGGTTGTAGAGATACAGTGATCAGGTTACGATGGATTTCTCAAGTGACCACCTCGTAGCTTGATCACGATATCCCTATGACTTGAGAAACAACAGGTTTCGCTTATTTCTTTTGTTTCCTCTTTTTACACCATTTTCCTTTCTTATAAGCTTTGTATGTATTGTAGTAGAGGGATGTGGAAATTACTTGCATGTGTTATTAATTTCTGTCGTCTGTCTAGACATTAACCTTTCCCAGATTATTGACTGCATCTTAAAAAATTGTCTCAGCTTTAGTATATGAGAATTCCCCTGATATATTCCAGTGTCGTTCTTCATACGTAGCAGCAATTTTGCTGTACAAATTCTTACTCCTTCCCTTTCTGGTTAGCAAAAAGACCCTAACATTGAAGATTTCTTCTAGGTCATGAAATCAGAAACAAAGTTATAAGACATCACTTCTTGCTGCCTGGTTGTTTCGGCCTATTAGACCATCCCAACTCAAATTTTGTTTTAAGTTACACTGTACAAGTTGTCTGATTTTAGCTCAGTTGCATACAACCCTGACAGCAAACTGGTGAAGACAGTGGCTGTGTGTCTAGCAATTGTTTGGTTGGATTTGTGTGAAGAAAAATGCAAAGTCCTAGAAAATACAGCACTTTCAGTTAAGTGAACAAACACACATACTACGTTCCAGTGGGCAACAGCCAGAAGCAGCCATGTGAGGATGTCTGCCTTACAGAGGAAAATGTGTGTTTGTGTGATAAAGGGAATGTATATCACAACAGCAGGAAATGCTTTCTTGGGTATGACAGAACTAGAAGTGTGCAATGTAAGTAAATTTCCAAATTAAGTAAAAATCCAAATCTTTTCTTCAAAGATTTGGAACAAATTCTCTTCCATTTATAGTAATGTTAAACCCAAATGAATTTTAAAATTTGGTAAGTGGTGGAATAACTCCATTCTTTATAATGAGCTCAAAACAAAGCAAAATAGGAAGCATAACAATTTTGAAGAATTAAATGTTTTGAAGGAAAGTATTTAACATTTCCTCTTCTTGCCGGGAGAGTAAATCAGAGCTACCAGAGATTCTGGCTGTGGGGTTCCTGGGCATCTGTGAGCACTTTGGGATAGGTGGGAAGCATCTCTTCTGGATGGGCAGCTTTGTGAAGTCTTTTAGAAGTGACTTGACAGGTTCCATAAATGAGGGGTGCCATTCCAGCATCAGTCCAAGCACTGCTTGGCCTTTTAAGCTTAGTTCTGCTGGGGTGTTTCACAGTAGTTTGTGCTGTCCCCAAGATCAGGCTGCTTAACTGAACTGCACCAGTGCCAGAGCACTGCTCAGGAATAAAAAAGCCAGGCTGAGAACTCATGCTGTCCTTAACTGCCTAACATTTGAATTCTGCTGAGATTCAAGGAATGTGAGGATAGAAGGGGCATGTGTAGGTCTTCAGGGAACTTCCATATCTCCTCAGCTATAAATAGGCCAGTGTTTGTCTTTAAAGAGCCTGTGAATACACTGTTCCTCCACACAGCCCAGTAATACCATGCTCTTTGCAGGTTTCATTCCCACTGAATTTAGCAAAGCCTAAGCAAGAAAGCTTAGAAGAGAGGTAGCAGGATTAAATCCTTGTGTCGCATACCCCGTGCAGAAAATGCTCTGTGAACTCTATTGCTCAAGTATTTTTGACCTCTCTGCCTTCCCCCAGAGACCATGAGCAAGCACTGCCAGAGAACTGCGCACACAGGAGCTGTGTAATAGCTCTCGCTACCTTCTGCAGTTTTACGCTCTTTCCATCCCTCCCTGTGTGGGAGAATTTGCTAATTCCCCATCAGAGCTTAGCAGGAAGGGTTGGATCTTTGCCTCCTGACTCCTGCCCATTGGATGTGGGGGAGGTTTACACAGCTGTAGTTTCAGAAAGAGGAGCAGAACACTGTCATGCCAGTGCTCTCTGCCTCGCAGGCAGTTTATCCCTTGCTAAGAAGCCTGTTTTCTGCTAACATAAGACTTTCCATGCTTTGGAAATCTAATAGGGTAAACTGACTCTGTTGTGGGGTGCGAGAAGCCCATGGAAAGGATAGTGCTCTCCTGCCAAGGGTATTCGGTATCATACGGGACAGGGTAGTACCCTCAGCCCGGTAGTATGGCAATTACACAACTTTTCACATTCCTTCTCATGCGTCTCAGTTCATAATGTTTTTCCCACACCCTAGAAGTCCAGCCCACATGAAGTTGTTCTCAAACCTTGCTGTGAGGCTGAATTAACTCTCCGGACAAAGCAACAAAGAGCACTGAACAGCCCCAGCATTCTCCTCCTTTTGCAAGGCACCCCGAGCTTATTTTGCTCCTCATCTCCTCAGAGTGACTTCCCAGGTATTCTCCATATTTAGGCTCTAGATGAGGAAGAAGGCCCACCCTGCAAGTGACAGTGCTTCAGGCCTCTTTGTGTAGGCATTGAGACCCTGCCCACTGCCTTCCTCCAGCCTCCCTAATCTGCAGTGGGACAGTCCTAGCCCGTCTGTAGGGGTGTGTTTGGCACCCTGAGGGCTCTCAGGACTCAGGCAAAGAGCTGTCTGATGTCATGAGTTGCTAGAAGAAAATTCCTTATTTGGTACTGTAATGTATCAAGCCTTAATATTCTCTAATGTTAAGGAACCTTGGTCTTCAAACAGCATGAAACAGCATGATCCTGTTCCAGGAGCTGGGTGTCGTATGTATCATCTCCCCTCGATTCTGGGAAGAAGCCATGGCTCTCTGTGGTCCAAGGGTGCCTTGTTTGGGGGGGGCTGCATGCACAGGACCTTGCTGTCAATTTTTGTTGTTGGATGCTGTGACTGGGTTTATCCACTTGGAGAAAAACCATATAGCTTTGTGCGAGATGGGGAGTTCTGTGTGCAAAGTCATCACACCTGAATTTGTTTGATTTCTAGTGAGCACTTCACTGAGTCATGGAGAAGTGGCATCAGCTACACTCTTAATACTTTTGGCCAAACTCTCAGCAGCTCCGAGTGTTTCTGCTGATCCTGGGCATAAAGTATTTTTTTGATAGCTCTTGCCAGCATTAAATTCAGCCATATTGCAATAATCAAGATTGAGCTTTCTGAAGCTGTTTCTGCTGTGAAGAAGAATGGCTGCACATTGCTGTGTCCTGCTAATTTTACAGTAATGCTTCTTCTGTACTGTTTGGCATAAAGCAGAGAAGGTTTCTGGCTCAACTTCTAAGTTTGGAGATGTTTAGAAAGATGGTTAGATCAAGCCTATGATCTGTGTGGATTTGATCTAGATTAAATTTCTATGACAATTCAGAGGTGGGCTTCTGGTTCACTCCTGTCTCCAAAGTTAATCAAAGTTATGCCTAGGCTGTAGCTGGGGACTACTACCCAAGCTTTGACCTGCCATCTGGTAAGCTATCTGCTTTCATGCATCTCTTTGCATTTTCAGTTGACCTAATTAGCTACCTGACACGGTTTGAGTGGGACATGGCCAAATATCCCATAAAGCAGCCTCTGAAGAATATATCAGAAGCATTAGCAAAGGTAAATTGTACTCCAGATTTTAAGATGTCAGCATGGGGAAGCATGTCTTTTGGCAGTTTTTGGTCTCTCTTATGGCAGTCAGTGAGAGCTTTGCCTTTCCTTTGGGCAGAAACAGGCTCCAAAGCACACACTGTGCACTGAAGCAGTTGATATTATTTTAATTTCTACTGTAATAATAATGATACATCTATTTAAACCTATTTAGTCTGTCAGTTCATGGCACTTTATTGCATTTACTATATTACACCCACATGCATTCTGCACTTTAATCCCTTTCATTGTAATATTTTATTGTTTTTATATGCTTCCATGTTATTCTCCATTCTGGAGTTCTTTTGTGAAATCGTTGGCCTGATATGAAATCAAACACATGCCTGGCTGGATGAATTATTTACACTGAGTCCATTCAGAAAGGTGTGATGTGTTGTTCAATGCAGATGACAAATGAAACCATGAACTTGCTCCTCAGGTACAGCTGTATCACACACAGCAACAGCTAGCTGAATCCTGCCTTCTGCAGAGGCCTTGGCCACAGGGCAGCTCTGACATCAGCTCCCTCTTGGCCCCAGCCCGTTGGTTTTCCAAAGGGCTGAGAACTGTGTCCTTGCAGAGCTGGTGGGAGCAGGGTGAGGACAATGCCTCAAGCACTGAGTTGACTCACCTTCTTTTACTTTGTTTTAGCAAGTGACTCAGATAGAAACAGACCTAAAGACTCGGTCAGCTGCATACAACAATATTAAAGGAAATTTGCAAAGCCTGGAGAAAAAAACTGCGTAAGTACAGACTGAGCCTGTTCATATCTGGAACACTGCATGGCTGACCTGAGGACACTGCATGCTCACACCAATTGCTGTGCAGTGGACCATGTATGTTCTGGTGGGAACAAATTCTTCTGGCTTTGGGGCATTCTGAGCATCAATAGACCCAGAGAAAGCCGGGGAGAAGCTGGTGTGATCATGTCTGAAAATCAGCTTGGAGAGACTGCAGTTCCGAACAGGATTTTATTGGCAGTGTGAGCGGACAGTCTTGGAAAGAGTCATAGAATCATTCAGGTTGGAAAAGACCTCTAGGATCTTCAAGTCCAACCTTCATCCAACATTTCCCTGATCCCTAGACCATGTCTCAAAGCGCCATATCTACTCGTTTATTGAACATCTCCAGGGATGGTGACTCCATCATCTCCCTGGGCAGCCTGTTCCAATGGCTAACCACTCTTTCAGTGAAGAACTTCTTCCTTATATCCAATCTAAACCTCCCCTGGTGCAATTGAGGCCATTGCCTTTTGTACTGTCATTAGTTACTTGGGAGAAGAGACCAGCACCAGCCTCACTACAGCCTCCTCTTAGGTAGTTGTAGAGAGCAATGAGGTCTCCTCTCAGCCTCCTCTTCTCCAAGCTAAACAATCCCAGTTCCCTCAGGCACTCCTCATATGACATGTTCTCCAGACCACTCACCAGCTTTGTTGCCCTTCTCTGCACCCACTCCAGCACCTCAATGTCCTTCTTGTACTGTGGTGCCCAGAACTGGACACAGTACTCAAGGAGCAGTCTCATGAGTGCCGAGTACAGGGGCACAATCTCCTCCCTACTCCTGCTGGTCACACCGTTTCTGATCCAGGCCAGGATGCTGTTGGCCTTCTTGGCCACCTGGGCACACTGCTGGCTCATGTTCAGCCGGCTGTCCACCAGCACTCCCAGGTCCTTTTCCACCAGGCAGCTTTCCAGCCATACTTCCCCAAGCCTATAGTGTTGCTGGGGGTTGTTGTGACCCAAGTGCAGGACCCGGCATTGTGAAGAGACCTTGTCCTGCAGGTCCCACCTTCCACCAGCCTGCTGCTCCCACTGTTCTTCAGCTGGAGATATCTCTGTATGCATGTTCACAGCAGTCCAGGTACACTAGGGGTGCTTTGATAGCTTAGGTCTGTACTAACTCTGCTTACTCTGACTGAAGCATGGTCACACAGGCAGCTCAACAGGCAGCCTGAGAAAGCAGATGCCTCCTGCAAGATGGGACAATGACCATGAGGGAGGTGGCAACTTCAGATGTGCACTTCCCAAGCATCTACACCCTTACTGTGGAAACAACAGCAGCAGAATGATGTAATTTCACATAAAGGGCATAAACTAGCCTAGTGCTAATCTCCAATATTCTGCCATTAGTATTACTTTTTAATTCTTTTTAGTTGCAGTAAAAATAACTAAATGGTCATTTTAGAAGTGTATACATGTCCTTTAACCACCTCTTTCCTGGTTTTCTTCTACCCCAGTATACACTGTTAGCAACTATACTCACAGCACAACACTTCCCAGTGTGCTGCTGATGAGTTCCTGCTAACGTTTTGGGGTTTTTTTTGTTTTCTTCACTGTAGGGGAAATCTGCTGACTCGGACCCTAGCAGACATTGTGCATAAAGAAGACTTTGTTCTGAATTCTGAGTATCTTATCACGCTGCTCGTCGTGGTGCCAAAGTAAGGCAATAGTGAGTGCACACATGCTCATGTGGCGTTGAGTTTCAGGCTGACACACCGGCTCCAGGCGATGCTGGAGCAGGCTGGGGCAGCTCATCAGTGCCATGGCTGGGACACAGGTGGAGCTCTTAGCAAATAGGAAAGGACAGTTCCTGCCAAGAGTGGTGCTGGCACAAAAGAAAGAGACAAAGACTGCTCCGAACTCGGAGCAGGACAGAGTTGGGATGTAGGTTTTTAATGGACAGTCTCCTGGTAGGAATAGTACGAGTTACAAAAAAAGAGAAAAGCAGATTCTTACTGGAGCTTAGCCAGTTTGCAGAAGGAATTAGACCTGTCAAACTCACAAGGCCTCTGCTGGCCATGTCTTCATAAGGGCCTGCGAGTAGGATGACTGCCATCACCATCAGCTGTGAAGTTACGCAATGTCCTTCTCAGAAGCCTACACAAAACTTTTCCTCTCCATATAGCCCTGTCCCAACACACACATACACTACCATCACCTCTCTGTCTGTGAAAACCATGTTACAAAAAGTTATCTGAGGTAAGTTTGTTGAGTTTATAATCTGCACATTCTTTCAGATTCCCCCTATAAACAGAGTTCTCGCTTTGCAATCTCTTACCATCCCTTGACTCCTTCTTCCCGTGCTGGCACTTGCCGTGTTTGCAGTGTAGCACCAGTTCAGCTCTGGGGTTGCACATAACAGATGTACCACACCTACCCATGGATCAGAGGGAGCTTCTGCAGCAGTCCAGGAGCATGGGACACTGTCTGGCAGCCTGGAAGTATGCCAAAAGCTACGTTCTTCCCACAATCAGCTTTCTGCTCTGCGCCCTTCCCCATGCCAAGACCCAAAGTTGAGAAGGATTGAGGATGCTGGGTTGAGGGAAACATCTCCCTAGTAGGTGGCTAGGAAAGGAAAGGATAGGTTTTATGTATCTTAATCACATAACCTAGCACGAGGAGTTCCAACCCTTCTACCCTAAACTTAATGAACTATGTTTATCAACACATTTATTTTCTAGTATATAGTATTTACTGTACTTGGTTTTGTCTTGCTCAAAGGTCAAGCTACATACAGTGGCAGAAGACCTATGAATCGCTCTCCGATATGGTAGTGCCTCGCTCCACCAAGTAAGTGAAATTCCAGATTAAGGTCCCTGTTTCTTTCAGAGTTCCCTGCTATATTTCAGCCCCTCAAATTGCTGGATCTTGGAAGGAATCACTTCTCTAATGCATGGGCTCCATGTTAACACATAGATTTGTCCAATCTCATTCTCAATTGAAATAAAAAAATGACTCTGTTGAAGGGAAGTGCAGATGAAAGAAAAGAAAAAAATATATTTTTTTTCGCAGTGAGCTTGTTGTTCCCTTTTCCAGCAGTCTGGTTCTTTCTAGTTTCAACCAGGGCCTTTGGTTTTTCTGTAAAACAGACAATTTGTTACAGTCATGCAGGCATAACTCAGACACACGCAGCCGCATATAACTTTATGGAAACTACTTTTTACAAAGGTCAGACACTAGCTTTGCATTTTTAATTGCTTCCTGCTGTAGAATAGGGTAAGTCAGTGTGCTGTCATTTGAATTAGCAAATGCCGTATTAACTGATCTTTTCACCTGGAGTAAAAACTCCTTCCTAGGAATTAAATATTCCACTGCTCAGCTCACGCAGACGATGAAGTCCAGTCCAGGGCACAAAGGTGGCAGCGCTATTATCTGAAATGGAAGAAGTGGGAAGCACAGATCGAGAGGAAAGCTGCCTTCTACTGCCTGTCTCAAAACCACAAGCACATGGAAAGTGGAGGAACGTTACCAGGAAATGTAGGAAAATCAGGCAGGCAGAATGTGTGTGTGCTACGACGAGTTCAGTAACTTAACTCCTGGGAGTTTTACGTTGGAGATAATGTGGCCAGTGCTACTGAAGACCTTGTCCCCTATTGCTGTCACAACAGTTCTTGAAACACAGCAGGCGTTGTTCGGTATTGTCAATGAAAAAATAACTACAAAAGAGGAAGGTATAGAAAGCATGAGGGATTTGCCATGTCAAATCACAGCAGTGGATTTCCCCCCCACAGAATGATTGCTGAGGATGCAGAGGGAGGACTCTTCACTGTGACCCTATTTAGAAAAGTGATGGATGACTTCAAGGTCAAAGCCAGAGAGAACAGGTAAGAAGCACTGACTGCTAGGCAGGGCTGGCTAAAAGCAGATGAGGATAAGCTGAGCTACAGCTGTGTGCAGTACAGCTGAATCCATCACTAGATTTTAGGTCTTCTTCACTGTTTGGGCTGCTGCTGGCCCTAAAGCCACTGAGAAGACAGGATGGAAAGGAGCTGTGGCAGCAGATACAGTGATCCTGTTCTTCAAGCACCAAACTAGAGATCCTGGAATTGTCCCTTCTGCTCTCTGCTAACTGACAGCAGGAAGCTTGCTTTCTGGGGGTGACTTAACTCGCACCCTCCACATACTTTAACTGGTTAAATGGATGGCTAGCAACTTTGAAAGATCCCGTACACGCTTCTCCAGTGGCAAAAGAAATGAGTGTGTGTATTGCTTGGGCGATGGCTTGTGAGAGCAAATGTCATTCATTTGTAGGTTCATGGTTCGAGAATTTTATTTTGATGAGAAGGAACTGAAATGTGAAAAGGAAGAGCTGATGAAACTAGCTTCCGATAAGAAACAACAATATGTAAGTAGCACATCAAGTTGATGGCCCACATAACGGCAGCCCTTGCTACCGGTGTGCCTAAGCGCAGCTCACTCAGAAATGGCTTTATCCTTCTAACAGACTCCTGTGAGCTCCACTTGGCCCAGAAAGCTGAGGCACAGGATAGATAACACAATTTGCCCAAGCTCACTTGAGTTTCTGCTAAACTGGGAGCCACTGATAGGCTGCCTGAGAGTTGTCTCAGCAGTGAGATGGCTTCAGCAGCGTTAGCTATGGAGCTGCTTCACACAGCCAGGGCAATCACGGTGCTGTTGTGTCTGTTCTCACAGGGCCCGTTACTGCGCTGGCTGAAAGTGAACTTCAGTGAAGCGTTTGTGGCTTGGATTCACGTGAAAGCCTTGAGAGCTTTTGTTGAATCTGTCCTGAGGTGAGTACACACAGAGTGCCGGCAGTGGTTCCTGGAGAAGTCAAAATGTACAGTGCTCTTCCTGGGCTGTTGTGAGAGGGAACATCCCTGACACACCCTGTTCCAGGAGCTCACAGGAGACAATGCCAGTGACCACAAAACAAGTGACATCCAAAGCTGAGGAAAAAGTGCTTTGAGGGCACCTAGAAGGAAGTGGAAACCAGAAGACTGTTCAGATGACTTTTGGCTTCTGAAAGGAACTGGTTTCAAATAAGGAGGCAGAACAGCACCATGGGGCTTGTTTCTGTAATGCCCCACCAGCTAGCATGCCAGGAGACTGAAGAGGTAGAAGGGCAGGAGAGGAAGGTGTGCCCCTTCCCAACAGATGATTGTGTGTTGATGTGTTTCAAGGTATGGTCTCCCAGTGAATTTCCAAGCAATGCTGCTGCAGCCAAACAGGAAGTCTGTAAAACGCCTGAGAGATGTCCTAAATGTGGTCTTCAAGCACCTGGATGAAGTTGCAGCAGCAAGTATGATGGATGTATGTATCGGGACTGCAAGTGCACATGCTGTAGCTTATCTCAGTTTAGCCAAACAGGCACCTTCACACATCTCCTCACACCTTGCAATGCTCGGAGGCCTGGGTGCAGCTCTAGTCCATGGTGGGTTGGATTAGAGTAACAGGCAGGCTCAGAGTCTGATGGAGACACACAGAGATTGCTTATGTTTGCTGTTGGAGCATCTGTTGTTTACAGCTACTGGACTGAAATAGAGCAGTTCCTCTAGGTGAGGCTTCAAGTCTTCTATACCCTTCAGCTCAACAGAAGCAAGAAGAGTGAGTTCAGAACTAAAAGTTAGAACTGTGACACCTCCATCCCCTGTAAGAGGCTGTCACTGACTAGATACCTCAACCTAGGCCTTCAGCAAGCAGTAGTCCTTGCTTTCTCCCTCCCCATATCTTCAGTGCACAAAATTTAGGATGAACTAGTAGGCACTTAAAACAGCCTACAGCTAGCAAGCATAAGGTTTCCATTGCATGAAGGGAGGAGAAAGAAATGAGCTGCTCTACAGCTGAACCACACAAAAATGCTACAAGACACATTCATAAAGTAGCAGCCAAGGATGAAGTCTTAGCGCTAACTGCATTGGGCAGCCTGAGAACACCAAGCTAATTGCAGCTCCTCAGTGATGAATTTTCCCCATCTTAAGCACAGCAAATACAAAACTCTGTTCCAGCTGCAGGAGAGGAACACAAAAGCAATCCACTGTTGCCTGGAACTGTGCAACAGTTCGTTTGCTGCTACTAAAGTCATATTGTTTCCTTTTGCAGCCTGGCATGGACATCCCGGGATTACAACTGAGCAATCAAGAATACTACCCTTATGTCTATTTCAAGATTGACCTCAGTCTTCTTGACTGAAGAAAAATTGCTCAAGCTGCATCTATTAGTTTCCAAAACCCTAAACAGTACAGTAAAACAATCTTTATCAGCCGAAAGTCAAATTAAAATGCAGATGCTGTAGCAGGATAATTGCATAAGAGCTTCCTACCCCTTCCAGTAGTTTTTACAGTGACTTCAATATAAATATCTCTTGTTCATAATTTTACAAAAAAACATATTTCAGAGGCAGAAGGTACTATGGTAGTATTTATTTTGTTTGGTAAGTTACAAAGATGGAATATGTATTGGAGTTGAAATAAAACAAGTGTGGTGGCTAAAGGATCTCCTATGTGCATACAGTCCTGTTTTTCTAACAAAGCAAACTTAAATAAAATAAAAAAAAAGTAGAAAGCATCAGAGTAAAAGCCAAAGCTTCTTTAATTAAAAAAACAAAAACCCACAAACCCACAAAACTCTTAAGAAGATCCTCTGCTGAGATGACTTAAGAGTTGGAGGACATTTCCTGCACCAAATCAGCCATCAAGTTACTGTGGACTACCAGTGGTTCTTACTCTGCGTTTTCCTAGGGGTGGGCTATGGGAGATCTCTTAGAGGCACCAGAGGACAAATACCCATATTATTTCCTTGAAAGGAGAGGAGACATTCAGTTCTTTCACTCCTTACATATGAACAAGCTGATCACATGAGGGTCACTTCACTAGACACCAGTACACAAGACATGGAGAGCAACAAAATAGAATAGTGTTTTTATTTAAAAAGCAGCAGTAACCATTCCCCTTCCCAGTCCTGATTTCCCTTCCAAGGAAACAGCAATTTCAAATCAAAATCGTGCCATAGGGAAGTGAAGAAATTACCCAATCTGCTGGAGACAGCACCACGGCAGTTTTCTGTTAGCACCTGGAAGTCCTCATGCCCTAAAATGGCACGAGCTTCTCTGCTAATCATTAGCTTCACTGCTAACCCTGGGGAAAAGACCAACAGCTCCCAGTGTCTCCCGCTGCAGCAGCAACCCCACTTCCATTGTATTAATGATCTTATGAAGTCTGGCACAAAGAAAGAACACCCCTGAGAAGGAATAGCAAAAGGAAGACAAAAGAGCATTTAAACTAAGATTGTCCATTTCATCAGGCCAAGCTATCAAGATCGTTCACAGCAAGGGGGTGGTTTAGGACTCCCCTCTGCACCAGCCTTTCTATTCTACAGTTCATTTTTCAAGAGTCATCCAAAAGGGGATCACTTTATCATGTGTACCTTTGTTACTCTATTACGAGACTAACACTGTGTGTCAAAAATATTTTGCTTTATTCTTTAATTGAAACAGAAGCTGAGCAGGTTCCACCTCCATTAAAAAAACAACCCACCACATTGAGAACTGGTTACACTAACAGCCTCCAATAACACTCAAAACAGCAAACTAGCAACAACATAAAAACCAAGATGTTCCAAAGAAATATCCATGTTGTCCTCAAAATATTTGTTACACAGAATACAATCAAGTTTACTGGTTATGACAATTCATAGAATTTCTGCAATGTTTTCTTGAGATGCGTACAGTTCACTGCTGCAGTGCATCACACAGCACAGTGTGTCAAGTGCTACTTCTCCACAAAAAGGCCACTGGAATATCTGATTGTGAACCATGTTGCAAACTGCAGCGCAAACTCTCCCAAGAAAAGAAGTTTCCTGAAGATCTCACAGCTCATCTTTATCCCAGTCATCCAGGTCCACATCACTGAGATCAATATCATCTTCAACTGGAAGCTGTGAAAAAGAGAATGTTTTGAGCAGGCATTTAGAAGCGCTTAACACCGGGACATCCCTGACATTGAAAGATGCTCGCTTCATCCTGAGAGCAAAGCTCTTTCCTTCATAAAGATCTCAAAGTGTATTAAGCACAGGACAAGTGATCAGAGTGTAGACTAGAGGGTTGTTTTCTACTAATAAAAATGCTCCAGATAAAGGCAAATACAGATAAGATACGTAGCAAAGCTACTACCATATTCTGTATTTTAATTTTATCTGAAGTAGGTCAAAGGGCTGTAGTAACTTTGTTTTCTGCAGTCATGTTGAACCTTAAGAACATACTTAATCTTATTTATTACATGGGCTTTACCTTACAAACTTTCTGACATTAAGGCTTTGATGGCAAGGTCAGCATACTGTAGAACCAATGTCTCCACAACATTTGAGTCTTGAACATATCCACTGCCCACTCAGCACAGGAAATCTCACATTTCATCCTCAAGGGATTCAACTTTCAGATTACATCCTAACAGCTAGGCAGGAGTATCCACCCCCAACATCAGATGATGAATCTGGTGTTTGGTCCGGCGGCAGGATTTAGATAATGGGAAATCATCAACACAGTCTGCCACAACTTTTGAAGAACAAGGATTTTCACATTGCCAGTTCTTAGTTACATTATCCAGTCACTTCTGAACCTAGCAAATCATCCACACTTTTAGAGATGGAGCACCTCTTACCTCACCATCTTTGCCATCCCAAGGCTCAACGGAATGAATTTTAGGGAAAGCTCCACCACCCACTGGTGCTGTAGAGCCACGACCAACAGATAGAGCCCTGAGGAAAAAAAAAAAAAAAAGGTAAATTAAAAAAATTTCTCCAGTCTCCATCCACTTGGAACAGTGCCTGCTTCATATAAAAAGAAGCCAACTTTTAGATCTCATCCCTTGAAACACATCCAAACTGTCTGGAAGGAAAAGCTTTTCAAAGCAGAAAAGGAAAGAGCCCTGAAAGCAGCGTTGCAAATGGGATCTGAAGAGACAAATGATGTGCACTACACTATTGTGTTTTTCAGCAGTATAGCAATCAGGGACAAATACAGCCGCTTTCACAGTAGCACTTAAGGTAACTCCAAGAGGAGTCTTACAATTCTAATTTTGCCAGAGTCACCTGCAACTGTTACTTGCAAACCTTAGTGATTCAAGGCTTCAGGAGTTACATGGGTACAAGGTAACCAGCCTCTGCTTGCAGATGCTCCATCTTGCACTTGCTAGTTAGGCTTGCTTAAAAAGCCTAGCTTTAAAATCCTGAAGAACTAACCCCTTTACATTCTTTCAGAGGCAAAGACAACTGAATAAGCATTTCTCCCTAGGCACAGCCTACAAATTTTATGCTCTTCTCAGGGCTGATTTACTTAATTCTGGTCAACACCATTGAGACTATTATATTTCAAAAGCTACACATGGCTAGCTGAGCTGAGCCAGCTACACCAACCGTGCACTGCACAGTGAAGTGTTGAGTAAGACATTATTGCAGCAAGTACTGCTCTGTAGTGAGACAATAGAAGACCAATTATCTAATGCAATATAAGCTGTTAAATTGGCTGTTGTTTCCTGGAAGCACCATACACCTGCACCAAGAGAGGCTTCACTAAGATGGATTTATAGACTAGGAGAATTTGCCGTGTCTGAGAAGGGCAGGTATTTCTCTCATACTTCAGCACAGATTGTCTGGTATTACTCTTCTTGCACCTGAATCCTACGCTTGTCTTGATGCTCTGAGAACATTCCCTTTTTGGCATTAAAGAGTCTGATCACTTACACAGGTAAGAGAATATAGCGCTGTTTCCATTAATCCAGCAGGAACGGGGTTCAATTACTGTGCGGCTTTTAACAAGATGGGGAGAGACTGTTGTATTTACTTTTGCAATTCTGACTGTCCTGTGCCATCCTCCAAGTAAGGACATGGAAGTAACACTGCTAACATAAGCTCTCAAAGGCTCTTACACCCCTTGTGGCAGCTGGTGTTTTACCCAGAAGCAGCTTTCTCACTTCGCTCTGACCATCCTTAAGCAACAGTTTAAGTTTAGCTGCTCTGTTTCAGTGCTGCTACTGCCACCTTCTGTTCTCTCCATTTCCTTTCGCCATTCAATTCTTAGCACTGGCTCTTGCCCAACTACACAAGAGGCAGATTCAGCGAACCTGAGCTGAGCAGAGAGCTATTGACTTCTTGGATGGACTGTTTCAGCTCCCCCAATTAGTTTATCAGATGCCAGGGGAGGAGGTAAGGGAAAGACAGGACCAGACCAAACCAGAAAAATGAACAGCAACATACAGAGCCTCAACAGCATCCATGTAGATTCCCAAACGCTAATTACTAAATCAGAATGCATCATTTTAATTAAATATATTGATTACCAAGTCCCATTAATTTCTTGGGTTAGATAGAACCAGAATATTTCAAGATCAATGCTCACTTCTGTTTTCAAACTATTTTCAGAAGTTGTGCTAAAACTACCATTTAAGACTAAATGGCTAACTTCTTAATTCTGTCCACCACAAAAAGGTAGCAACTGCTTGCTTTGTTGCAATCCCCCTCAAAATAACAAGTATTCACCAGAGTAAGGGAATTGTCTTAATTCCCTTAAATGCGCAAGTCTCATCTGTAACCGGGAGACCCTGATTTTGGTCTGAAGAGTCACAGCCCCAGTTACAGAAAGATTTAACTCATTTGAAGATTCCATACCTGAGAAACTCATTAATCCCTTGCTCACTGAATGATCCTTTCAGAAGGGCAAATTTCATTTTCCGAGCATTAACAGCTGCCATTGCTGGATACCCAAAGCCTCCAATCCCCAAAGAACTCTCAAGATCCGACTGAGCACCTGCTTCTGTCCACAGCCACCTTGAGGAAAAGATAAAATAGAAAAAATGAATAATTAGGATAGGCACTACAGTCATTTCGAAGTCACACATATCCCACAACCCTGCAGAGCTCAAGCTGGGCTCTGAACTGCCCTTGACAGTGTCAGCTGTTTAGTCTGCAGGGAATAGCAGTGTCCTGATCTCTAACCACATAACAGAAGAAAGCCCCTCCTCAACAGCACCTCTCCACCAGCCCCATTGCTCACAACCACAGAAAGCTGGATCAGAAGAACAGCCATGTAAGAGTCCAGGGAAAGAACTATGTTACCATTCTAAACAAATTGCTATACTTTAGCCTATGTTAAGCAAGTTTTAAAATGGCTCATGTCACAGATCTAAACACAACAAACTATTACCCAAACTAATTCTACTGTAGAGGATTTCTGGCCAAAGACTGCAAGACCAGTAGATCACTCAGTATTAGTTCCTCACTGGTAGGTCTCAGTTCCTGCAATGCTTAGCAAGTCCTCTGAGGAGCCTCTGGAATCAGCCAATCTCAGCATTTTCCCCCCAGGCTTTCAGGCCATTTTGCCCTGTTTTCACAGCAGTCAGTGTTTCAGAACAACTTTCCTTTCTCAAAGGAGTCCCAGAGATACTGACCTCCACTTGAGAGGAAAAGAAAAGGCAAAGCCTGCTGGCCTATTTCTTTGAGAGCATGAAACTTGTTAGAAAAATGCAGTTTATTATTTTTTTGAGATTTCATCAGTCATACTGGCAGGCTCACCCACCAGCAAAAGACTCTAAAAGAAACTCGATAAATACTGACTTAAAATATTTCAACATTCAGGACAACAATAAAAGATGCTTAATCTGATTTCATTAATGCTTAGGTGTCACTTGTAAATGCAGGATTTGACAGGTGGATGAAACGAAAAGTCAGCAGTTTATTCTAAAGCCACAGTGTCCTCTCCTCCAGTATAGTGAAATACCAATACATACTATCCTGAACAAGGAATAACTCTTACCTACAGATGTACTGCTATCACAAACTCTATCCCATTACCTCTAAAAACGCTTGCATCTTCTCCAAGACAACCAGTCTACAATGACACTTACCCCCACATTTTCTTTTTGTATTTTTCAGCCATTTTTAACATGACATCCAGGTAAGAATTCCTCCCTGAAGCTCCTGTTAGACAGAATAGGACAAGTCAAAACACACAACTACATGCTTTAAGTGACATATTCATACAGAAGTCTGCTTGCTTGTATGCCTACCTGTGTCAAGAATATGAGGAAGAACAGAAATGATGCAGAGCTGATGAGCATCACAGGTACTCTTCAAAACATCTTCACTAATTATCTAGAAGAAAGTGGCAGAAAGTCAATGAGAGTAAGACTTGGTTACCCAGCTGTGACTGCACTTCCCTCCAACAGCCCAGCAACTCCATTCCACAAGGTAATAAGCACTGAAACAACTTGACACAAAAGCTTACAAGCCTTTCCTACTTCACTAGTCACTCAACACAAGGCTAATTACAAAGTTCACACAGCCTTCTGTTGAGACCTGCAGCAACAGGAAAGTAAGCAGCACCAAATGAGGCTGACAGAGCACTGCAAGATGTCCCTTCTTGCTCTAAATCACTGTCCTTGGACCAGAGCTGGAAACGGCACTCCCAGACCTACGCATATGCCTGTAGGTTTCATTCATGGTACTGCTGGCATAAGGAGAGCCCACAGGGTGCACTGTTTGCTGAAGATTAGGATGTTTAATTGACATTAACAGATTGCTACCAGTTCTGTATAATTTACCTCAAAAAGGAATCAACCCTTTAATCTACATCAGTGGTCTCCAAACTGACTGTGCACCTCTAGCATTAAAGAAAAACTTCTAAGTGCACAACCCCTACATACGTATAAATCAAAATTATATACATGCACTACTGTACTAACATTATACAGACATTTTAAAAGGATGAAAAAGATTAAATAAACAATTTAAAAATATTTTTTTACAGTTCATTAATGCTACAACTGTTTTTTTTTTTCCTTCCTGCATCCCCAATGAATTGTCTTGCACGCACTCCTACTTTGGAGACAACGGATCACTATTTCAAATCTACCAACATCAAGCTGAAGCCAGAAGTCACCAGAGGATGGACTTTTTTGGACAACAGTCAAGATTAGTCATAATGCATCTCCTAATGGACAGCTTACAAGTGACAAAACTCTGCCCTCTTGTTGTAAGAAAAAAAGAGAGGTCACAGAACTCAACTTTTTCACTTGTTTCTCAAGAGAGGATTCAGACACTGTGGTACCATCCTGTCAGTGCCTTCACTGTATCAGTTCTGATATTCTTCCAGTCAACAACAAATTCATAGTAAAAATTAAACAACAGAAAGCTGAATGATCAGACTTGTCATCCTTGACTTTCTGCTGCAAAAGAGTGTATGAGAGGCACACTTGGGCTTTTTATTTACAGTTAGTATAGTCCCGTAAAAGCTGCTGCAAAGGATATGATGGAAAAGCAATTTGGGAAGATGATGTAGAGGTACCTCCAGGAGCTCAGGTGGTGGTGCATTGTCAGAAAACAGATCCAGAGCACGAGCAACTATATCAGATCTAGTTCTCCCACCATCATAGTCAACAGGGTCTTCTCCTTTCTGGAAGATTTTAATGGTGGGAAATCCACGAATCTGCAAGACAAGTTTAAGCCATCAGCTGAAATTTGAGTATTTCTGGTGCAAGTTATTTGCTACTCTGATTAAGAGAAAGGGAAGAGATTTAACATTTACATGAATCAAGTCTCACAGCACATCATGACTGAACCTGGATAATTTTGCAGCTTCCTATTTGTGCAACAATTCCAAACAAAGTTAACATATACTGAAATACTGTTTCAAGTTTTAGGCCTAACGGATCAGCAATGGTTTCATCTCAATTTAGACACACCAAGCACTGCAAGTTTAAGTACCATATATTTATTAGACGTTAGTTTCCCCATTTGTCTGGGGATGCAGCACTGTGCCTACATGGCAACAAGTGGATCTTAAGCTCCCTCTGCTTCCAGTAAAACTTGTTCAGGGTTCCTGCTGACTGCCAGCCATGCACACTTACAGGCAAACTAAGCAGCACGCTAAGCTCCTTGTACTTATTAACTGAAATTAAGGAATTTCAGTTCCCTTTGGGCACAGAGCATAGCTGATCTGGGCTGCTAATATTGTCAGAGTGCCCTGATAACTGGCTCCAAGATCTACATGTAGTACGTGTGGGTTCTGGAGATGCTCAGCCAGCACACAACTGGTCTGAAAGGAGAGACCTCTCACTTCACATGATAAAGCTGTACAAGACCTGACAGAAATAAACAGCCTTTTTTCATCAGCAACATCCAAATTAATTCCTTTCCTCTCCCCCCATGTGTTTATATTGTTACTGACATTCAGGAATGAATTATTTGTGGAAAAATGGTACGTGTCACTTAACATTATTTTTAGCAGAAAACATTTAAGTGGTACCAGTTGAAGGAACAGTTCAGTAAGTATTCAAAAGGGAAATCTGAGTTACTATGGATGGGCAGGAAACTGTAACCACTGCAGAGCACGCTCACCCCATAGCGGCCTGCCAGCATCTGATTGACTGTTGCATCTACTGCAGCCAGCTTCACTTTTCCCTTTGTTTGCTCCTTCACCTCAGTGGCAGCCGCTGCCCATTCTGGCTCCAGGCTGAAAAAACAAGAAGAGTACAAGTGAGCGAGCAAGAGTACACCACAATCCATCCTGACACAGCATACTACCCTCAGGAAAAAAAATTAAGTCTCTGCAGAGAATAACAGCTAGGGGGGTTATTCCAGATGAGACTGAAGTCCTGCATCCAGTGGAATGAAAAGGTTAATATAACTTCTGGGTCTTATTTCCACTGTCAACTGGGAACTTTATTGCTAAGGTAGCATGAAACCAGAGCAGCATCAAGGTGCTCTGAGCAGGAGAAGCTCACAAATTTTTGTTAGAAAACCTTATAGAAAATCCCACTTCTGATATACCAGAGATGCAAGGTCTCTTTTAGGAGATTAAGGGTTTCGCACAAAAATGAGCACTAATGGGAACTCAATTGTCAAATAAAAACATTTACTTTTTGCAGTGTCCACACCAAGGGGCATAAAACTCCACCATCCACACGTCATCACTATTTATGACGTTCTTATCAAAGCTGTCATCAGTCAGCTCAATCACATCCTTCTTATCTCCACCTCCGCTCTCTCGGCTCTGCAAGAAACAAACAAACCCTCCTGTAAGTAACCAAAATTGGTTTCCCACACAAGCCTTCTCCTGTATGTCACATCGTGCCAAATGGTCTTTACTTGAATGAGATACAAAATAGACAGCATTAGGTCACACAACTTTCCTGCTTTAGAACTGACGATACACACAGCCTACTCCCACAGCACTTCCAAGAAACAGCAAGTGAACCTTCTCTTAAAAAAAAAAAAAAAGAGAAATCAGGTCAAACTGACTAACAAGATGTGGGAACACTTCCCCAGTTCTTCAAGCTCTGATCTGTCCAAGAACAAATTGCTCTCCACTACCCCCGCACTGTGCCCTGGTTTCCAGGCAAGACAAACATGTGAGTGCAATGCCACTGCAAGGCACAGTCACCCAGGTCTTCTATCAGGCCAACCTGAGGTCATCAGAGTGTACTTGCTCCATGTACAGGAACAGTAGTAGGAGCCAGAAGCTTTTCAATTTACCTTCAGGGAGAAATTCAGCAAGCCAGCTTCAGAAGAACACTACCAAATTAAAAAAACCTCATCCATCTCGCTTAGGCTAGAGAAGGTGGCTAACAGGGACCTCAAAGGAAGATGGATCTGGGGAAGAATAACCCCATGTAACAGTACATGCTGGGTACTGACTAGCAGGAAAGCAGCTTCTCATGCAGAGACCTAGGGTTCCTGGTAGACTAGTCTTAACATGAGCCAGCACTGCACTCCTGTGGCAAAGGTGGCCAACAGCCTCCTAAGCTGAGCTAGGCAGAGAGTCACCAGCAGGTCTGGGGACGTTATTTTTTTTCATCTGCCTAGCACTGTGTGAAACACCTGGAGTGCTGGGTCTACTTCTGGGCTCCCCAGTACAAAAGGCATACACACAATGGAGCAGGTCCAGCCAAAGGTCAAAGCTGATTAAGGGCTTTGAGCATCTGACATATGATGTTAAGAAAGCTGGGATTCCTCAGTAGTAAAGAGAGATGGCTCAGCATGGATCCTACCCAAGTATATATATATATATATATATATATCTAAGTATATTAATACTCAAGTGGAGGGGAGTAACGAAAACAAAGGCAGAATCTTCTCTGCAATGCCCAGTGACAGGACAGAAAAGGGCATAAGGTGGAAAACAAGAATTTGATTTAAACATAAGAGAAAACTTTTCTACTGTGAGGCTGATCAAACACTGCAGCAGGTTGCCCAAACTGTAGGCTATTGTTGAGTCTCAGTCCTTGGGGCTACTCACAACTTGATGGGGGACAGCCCTGAACCATGTGCTCTAGTTGACCCTGCACCAGGCAAGGGGGCTGGACTAGACAACCTCCAGAGGTCCTTTCCAATTATTCTGTGAACTGAGTTAGGAGCACAAGCTCTGATGTCCTGTACAGGACAGTCTCCAGCTGAAAACAAACACATACATTCCCTCAAATACCTGTTTCCCAGAACTATATCCTCCACTTCTGCCACTAAGACGATCTTTCACCAGGGACCGAAGAGCACTTAGAGCAGCATCAACAATAGCATCACTTGTCCTGCCACCTGCAACACAGCAAAATGAGTGCTTAAAGCATTGAAATGACAATTTAAAGGTAAGCCCCTGACTTAATTACTGACTTAATACTCCCTCACCCCTAAGGATTTTTCCAAGAAAAACAGAACGGGGCTATGAGTGACATGGTACTAGTGGTGGGACATCACTGACTTAAACACAAGCAGCAAGATTAACTTCACTTTAACTACCCACCTTATTTGACAGGGGTGTGACTGTAGCAAGCTCCCAGTAAAGAGGAAAAAAGGAATAATTCTTTAGAACTGCCTATCAATGTCCACCAACTCCAAACTGCAGGTGGGACTGTTAGCCCACACTAAGACATGCACAATTCGGTCAAACAAGTCCCACCCACCTGTCTCTCAGTTACTACAAGCACTAGACAGGAAGGAAACACCACACATGACAGCATTAACAGCTACCAGGGAAGTTTTTAGGCAAGCAAAACATGAAAAAGCATCACATTTACCCTGATAATCCTCTGCTTTGTTTTTGTTGGCTCCAAATATCTTGATAGTTGGGAACCCTCTGACTCCATACTGTCCACCTAAGGACTGGTGCTTATCTGCATCTACTGCACCTACTTTAACTACACCCTGTGGAAATAAAAAAAAACTAAGACAAGATTTTGGCAGTGATTTAACACATTTTGTACTCTGCGTGCGTTGGGAAGAGTTATTAGGAGAGTAACAAGACAGTCACAAAAAAAAGGCATTATCTCTCCAAAAGCATTAAACTACAGAACACCGCATACATCCACTTCTTTCTTCATTCTGGCAAAGGAAATTTTAAGTTGTTCAAGTTTTAACTGGGTTTTTTCTCTGGATGGTTTTGGATTTTTGTTTGGGTTTTTGTCTGTTTTTTAAAAAGGGGAGTATTTTGCACAGGCAAGAGTTCAGCAAATCTTTAGTTACAGAGAACTTGGTCATACAGTGAAATGCTCATCATCAACAGCTTACAAAACTGTTTTCAAATATTCAGTTCATGCTGTTCCTGGACTTCAGTGGTAGGTGACAGGACAGCGAGGAAGAAAAGGGAAACATGCTATTTTGGGGTGTGGTTGGATTCTAATGTCTTCTGATGCTGTTAAAAGCAGCCCTGGAAAACAGTCAAGGGAATTCACAGGGACAGAATTGACTTGCTTTCTCTACAATTAAATCACTTCTTTCAAAAACACAAAACAAAAAAGCTTGACTTCACGTGCCTCTGACCGGTCACCTCTCCAGCTGGACAAGTACAGATAAAGTGATATGGTCTTGGGGACCAAATCCCACCTTCATGTTCCCAAGCCCGGTGACTAACAGCCAAATTCTTCTCAATCAACTGTCACAAGCACATTTCAAAGGTTAAACTTACTTTTAGTGCTGTTGCTGCCTTCTTCCACTCAGGAGTTAGCCTTTGACAATGACCACACCTTTTGGAAAAAAAGAAAAAATCCACAACAAACCAGTAATTGTCATTCAGATCTGACAACTATTTCACAAAATACAGAGTAGTCTTGTTGCGTTTGCAGTTACAGGATAGTCAGTCACAGCAAACTGTAGAAGACTTAAGAGGTACTCACAAGGAAGAGAAGATCTTAAACCATATCATCACTCACACTTCTGAAGAAAGACCTCCACATGTATTATATAAAAATGCATACACACACACACACATATGCACATATCTCAAGATCTACCTGGCTTTCTTAAAGGCAAATGTGAGCACAAAAATCCAGATTTGCACAGTAGCCTGCTTGTTGGAAGCTAAAAAAAAAACAAAAAATACCTGTGGTGAGGCCTGAAAAAATTATTCTAGGGGTAACTTCTTAACTATCAAGAATGTGGCACATTTCCTGGAGGTGTCTGAGGGAGAAGCTCAACAGCTGACTGGTAACTAGAGTACCATCACAGCATCACAAGCCTGCTGCCAATTTATTTATACCCGTTCAACACTACTGCTGTTGTTCAATAAAGCTTCCCATAACCCCTAAAGCTGCAACAACCCTAGAAGAGGCACAGCAAGGGTTCCCCTGCACCTCTCTGTCCAGACACATTCAGGCTACTGCAATGGAGGGCCCCTTTCACCAGAATATGGAGCTTTGGATGGCAATAGCACAGAGGGTTTGCACAAAGATGGAATATACATCACCAGAATTTACGTGGAAGGGACTCCATGCTCTGAACACGAGCAGGATGAGAGACAGAGGTGCTAAACTAAGACGTACAAAGCCAGTATTTTTCAATGGAAATTGAAAATTCTGAATGTGAATTCAGATCTGTGCTTTCACTTCAGAATCAGAAGGCCAAAAGTGAAGGGCCTTCTCACTTACCTGTTGCACTTTGATCAGTCATTTTTAATAGTAACTTCAGTAGAAAAACTGAAGTAGTAGAATGACACACAAGGTTCTGTTAGATCCTATTTGCCAACTTAAAACCAATTCCTGACATTTGTCCTTGTGAGAGTATTTAAAATAGGAATCTAAACTACAGCTGTTTTACTAGTCATGAGGCCATCAAACCAATAACTGTTCTGCCAACAACTAAATGAAACCCTGGACTGATTGGCAGCAGATTCTTATGCTGCTCCTCCAGGAGCAAGCAAGTACCCAGTTGTAATGCTTACCATGGGGCGTAGAACTCCACAAGCCACAGGCTCTCACTCTGAATGACCTCCTTGTTGAAGTTAGTTGGTGTTAACTCTATCACATCATCACTGGCCGAATACAAACCGTTAACTGCCAGGAATAACGTGCAGCTCACTGTGCCTAGAACAAAAAGCAAAGCAATCAGCATTCCCACAGAATGTTTATGATTCTCCTGTTGCCATGGCTAAATCATCTCCCCAACTCCTGCAAATCAGCAGGAGAAAAAGAAAAAAAAGAACAAAGAAAGGGATTCCAGCTAGGCCAGAAAAAAAGGAAGTTACAGCAAGATACATGCTTCCCCTCCTCAAGTCATGATTCCACAGGATCATGTAATATATTCTCCATGCCCAAGGCTAGCTGGAGTTATGTCACTCCTGTTATGGCTCTCCAGAAAGCATTTTGTCAAAGCTGCTTCCTTAACTACGACTGGTACTAGACCAGCAGAACTTCCACAGGGATTCCCATGACCACCTATGTTTTGGCAATGGTTTTATACTAAGAGAGTAGATTTAGAACAGCTAAGGAAGAAATTTTTTACACAAGCAGGTTACCCAAGAGACAGTAGATGCCCCATCCCTAGAAATATTCAAGGTCAGGTTGGATCAGGCTCTGAGCAACCTGATCTAGTTAAAGATGTCCCTGCTCACTGCAGGGGGGTTGGACTAGATGACCTTTAAAGGTCTCTTGCAAACCCACCCATTCTATGATTCTTTCTGTTCTTTCTCTTAAGCGACTTCTAAGTCAATTTCCCTCCCTGCTTGCACAGCAGGCACTCAAACACATCTTTCATAAGATCTTATAATGCAGGACTGTCCCAGCTTTGTACAGTTACACTGATTTTAGGACCAGCACTCTGGTCGTATAAGGGGCCCCTTCATTCTTGCTCATGGAGATCTTGGTCTCCCCTTTATTTATCTCTAACAGACTGGAGAATAACAGCTAAATCTCTCTGGTTAACAACCAAGCACCCTTAGAATGCCAAAATAAATAAATTATTAAAAGTTACAAGAAAATTGCCTTCTCCTAAGAAAGACTTCACACTTCTAGATCTTATTACTGCTTAAGACTTTGCAAATGAAACCTCATAATCCTTCCTTCTACCTAGTCAGAGACTTGATGAAAGATGACAAAGAGTGGGGGGAATTAAGAGCACAGACACTGAAGTTAGAACCAGGCAAAAACCAGCTTTGCTGCCAGTGGTTAATAATTTGCATAGGGGGCTGCACATTGTCTCTCAAGACTGAAAGTGAGAGGAAGACACAGCTCAGCAATGCAGAAAGTCTGCACCACATGGTGCACAGACTGCACAGCATCACCTACGCTTCATCAGTCCCACTCAAGAAAAGCCAGTTTCATTACACCTGTTCTGTCAGCGAGAGAAGCTGACAGAAATAACACCTTCCAGGTTACTCAACCAGAGACCAGGACCAATCCTAGTTGGTTTCCACCACCAGACTGACACATTAGATCGGCTCTCTCCCTTCAGTATGCCCACACACAAACAGCATTTCATCAGCACTGATCAACTGACTTCCAAGGCAATCCGTGGCTGTCACAGAATGTTACAGTGACCTGCAGTGGCAGCTGCTGCTGGGGTAGAGTAAGAAAATATGGATGGAAAAAGCCACTTGAATGTTACAGTCACCCTCAAGAAGCACCTTCTCTAGAGAGAATGAGACCATTAACTTTAAATCAGCCTATCTTGGCATCACCTGAAGAGATGATCTCTGGCAGAATACATCTAGAAGCTGCACAGAGCTCACTCAGCCATTTCTGTGACTTCAAATAGAGAAGTTCTATCTTATGGAGTAACACCCGCTATACTCACAAAAGCAGGACCATGGTGGAATCCCCCTAGTCACGTATCACTGCATTTTGTTTAAAACTATGACTCATGAACTGATGGCATGATTTCCCTTCTTATAGTGAAATATTCAAGGTTTAATTCACCTTTATAAAATAAAAAGATCATTTTTCTACAAGCATCTAAGCCAGGAAAATGCAAATCTGTCCTTGACATTAAAGCAAAACCAAAAAAGCCTCAGATAATCTGATTTCAAAAGTTGTACTCTAACGTAAGCAAATTCCACAGACTTGTGGAACAACATCGTCGTTAAGCCAACGAAGGCAGCTCCATGTTGGTATTACAAGTGCTCATCAAAAAGCCAAGCGGTACCTCTGAAGATCTGTGAAAAAAAGCTTTTACAAGGGGACGACGACGACGATCCTGTGAACTTCCTTTTTAAGATGCCCACCCCTTGTACATCAGAGCTCGGTGTGCCGAAGCTCGCACAGCCCCGCTGCACACGGGCGCTGGGTGAGCGGGAGCCTTTCCCTCTCGGCCCTGGGGGTTCGATAACGGGGTGTCCGAGGAGGAACCACCCAACAGAGGTACCGATTCGCCCGGCACGGAAGAGCCAGCAGCAGGGGGAGGGGAAGAGGAAGCACAATTCCCCACGGACTCCTCCTTTTGTCTTCAGTCACTACTTTCCCCTTAGAGCAATCCCTAGATCCCAGGCCAGGGCAGCCAGGCAAGTAACACAACCCCCCGCTTACTGGAAATCAAAGCCGTTTTTTTAATTAGTCTGAGAGATAAGCACCGATTTCTTCAATTTGTTGTTGCTGTTTCTGGGATCTTTAGGCCGTCCACTCGCGCTCGGTAACCAACCGAGCAACCGGGGGCGGCCCAGCGCCTCGGACCAGCAACGGCCGAAAGGCGGCTGCGGGCGCTGCCCCCCGCTGCCGGAGAGCGGCCCGCACGGCCTGGAGCCCTCGCTCCT
>VZZY01004039.1:0-20107 GCA_013400335.1 Eurystomus gularis | reverse complement strand
CGGGCGGGCTGGGGACGGAGGAGGGTCTTGGGGCTGGCCGGGGGCTGCCGAGGGCGGGAAGGTGGCGGAGGCGTGCCGGGGCAGCGCTAGCAGCAGGCTGCGCCGGGGAGAGCGCTCTCAGCAGGCCTCTAGCAGCCCCCCGGGTCCTGACCTGAGCCGCTCCCCGCCTGCCAGTGCTGCGGGGGGGCCTGGGCCTGTGCTGAAACCCACGCAGGCCTTCAAGGGGAAGGAACGCAGGCCGGTGTTTCGACCTGTTTAAGACAGCCTTTTGTGCTGTCTTTAAGTGCAAACACAAGTCTCGAGGACTTGACAGTCTAAATGGTGTCACTGTGAAAACCAAGGCAGGCATCGAGGTCTGAAAAAAAAACTAGTTTGCCACTCACAAGCCTGCACGTAAAAGTAGAAATGAGCCTGGCTGCATCTGCTGTAGGCCAAGGAAATGAAAGTAGGGGGAGGGGAGGACTGCTGCATGCTGATACAAGCACTGCTACAACCTGGATAACCTGCTTGCATTCAACAGAGACTTGGAAAGTGTGAGTCCAGCAGCAAAACACATATATGGCTGTTGTATGAAAAATCATCCCCCCACTTCAAAAGCTCTGGAAACAACGCATTTTAAAAGCTGGTTTCCCACCCCTACCCCTAATGATTGCACATTGCAGGAGGGTACTAGAGCTTGGGGCCGTGTTTTTGGTGGGCCTTGGTCCAGACAGGCTTTTGCAGAGCTAGCATCCAATGATTAAGCGAGCTGTGAATTTTTAATGTAGTAGTAGTAGCTGGACTCAATGTACCATTGAAATAGAATTTTTTGGCAGCTGTATATGAAGTGATCTAAATTTTGCGCCTATCCACATGCCCATTGCTTCATGCTCACAAGTAGGACTTTTCAGTACAATTATGTCCTGCTTTTTAAGAGTATGAAATTGTTAGCATGGTAGTGAGATAGGCAGCCATTTTCACCCTCAAGTTGTTTCAGAAATGGAGGAAGGTGGATGCATGAAATAAAAGTTTTAATCACAATGGCTACAAAATACTGACGCCTTGGCATTTCCATCCGTGAAAGGACAGCCTGCTGATCAGGTAGGTTCAGGTTTGTGGTGATTTCTAGATCTTAATATAAAACATACCTCACTTCTTATTTTACTGACTCCTAAAGCAAACAGGAGCTGCTTTGCAAACCATCCTTCCCAAGGGAATGAATATTTCTCCTAAGTTTCTCTTAGATTCTGCCAGGATGATGAAAAAAGCAAACATGACACCTTGGGGCACTATTGAACAGTTAGATTGACATTGGCTCCAGGTAAAGTCCTCAAAATGAGGAATAATTAAGGCACAGTTTTATGACATTTAAATTGGCAGAGAAAATTCGTAATTGGAGGAGGGGAGTTGGCTAATGGAAGGAGCTGCGCAGAGGTAGTGTATTTTATTTTTCATCACCGTCATGCAACAGTGGGTTGAGTGGCTGTGTTTAACATTTCTATAGCACCCAGAAGCATGTGTTAAATTACGTATTGCTGAATAAGAAGCTTTTAACACAGATCTTTACTGACTCAGTAAATTCCTAGTGAGTTTCTACAGGAAACAATTCTAGCCAGGAGCAATTCAACATTTTTATGTGTGTTCTGGAAATACACATAAGATAGTGCTGATAAAACCTGCACCAAGGCAAACATTAGAAAAGTGATAAATAACAATGAAAACAGGGCAACAATACAGGCTATTTGATAAATGAGCTGCCTTCAGACAAAATGCATTAAGGGTTTTAATGAGTTTGCATGGGGCTTTACTGTCTCCGTGAATACAGTACTTGGAGTATGAAAGGGATTTAGATGCTGTTTCTCTATTGCAGCATGGACTTCTGTGATGGCAGAAAAACTCTTGTGACTCAGGGCTACATAAAAAGGGGAATGATAGAAAGATACCTTTTCTGCAAAGGTTAATGCGAAAAATTATTGAGTCTGTATTTAAAAATGTATAGGTAATTGCAGGGACAGGATTAGAAGGAACTTTGCAGATTTCCAAGGTCAGCACATGGGTACAGCAGACATGGTTCCATATGTGAGTTTGTGAGACCTCATGGATGCCTGCAGGGGAGCCGGCTGATGCAAATACAGAGTTAGACACAGCAGAGAAAGAAGATACACTGTTTGGAGAACACTTGTACGAAGCAGATTAATGTTACAAAATATGAGAAATATTCTTGTATTCCAGGGATCTTGCCTGGTTCCTGTCCTGGCAGGTGGGTGGAGTATAACACACGGAAATTCTGGCTTTATGAGTTCTAGGGGCTTTCTGACTCCAAAACTGAGACATGGTTGCCTGCTCCTGGAATGCAGTTCACAGTAAAGCAAGTTTTGCCTGAAGGAGCACTTTTCAATTGAGTTATTAACATGCGTTTAATCTGAGTGGCCTGTAATTACCAGAAGACAGTGGACAGAAGATTTCACTGGACACAGAAAAACAGGGGAAGCCTTAGAGCTAGTAAAAAGAAATGGGGATAAGGATTGCTCCCTGGCACAACTGGCTTTGTCTCCAGCAGAGGGAAGCCAGCTGCTGCACAGCCTCAGAAGAAATGTTGGATAGAGCTCAAAACAAGCTATTCTCTGCTTACTGAGGCTTATCTGTTTAGGATGAGAGTGGGGTGAAGGTTTGGAAGCTGTAAAAAGGCCTTTTGCTGGCTTATTTGATGCACATGGCCAGAACTGACCACATTTGAAGAAGGATGGGGAAACTTGGAGGCAGCAAAAATTTTCAGGGGCCTTTGCTAACTGGCAGATGTAGCCCTACAAATATTCCAGGCTCCAGCATCTGCTGTTCAGAGATGCAACCAACATTGTCAGCTTTGGAGCCCGTTTGCCCTGATCAGGCTGTCGCAAGGAGTGAACTCGGTTATCAGGTTTATCCTCAGTTATATATCCTAAATTGGTAACATTGTTTTGTCCTTGTGCCCACCACAGCCAGAATCAGCCACCTTTTTCGTTTTCTGGTACTTAAATGGAGCATTCATCTGTTCAGATCCAGGCCTTTCTCTCCCAATTCTCTACTGTCATGGTCATTCAGGTCCCCAACAGGACCTGTAATTCCCCTCTCCTTTATTATAACTTATGTGGGATTAGGCTGTTACACAGCCATTTTATAATCACTTTTGGAATCTCAAAATGGCATTGAAAAGCCAATAGTTTTAGATGCACCTACTCTGACCTCATCATGTAGCCACATCACATGGTGCACCAATATGAGGTTTATTAATGTGCGTAACAGCAGAAGGCATCATGTTTTCCAGTGCCAGATGTCTCCTTTCTTAGGTTATATCCTGATAACAAATGAGCTGGGTAGCAAATGACACCCACGGCTGTAGAAAGTCACCTGCTAGTCATCTGGGCCACGTGAGAGGCAATGTGGTTGCAATGTGCTTCAGAAGGACTTCCAGTGGCCTTTTGCAGATTCTTGTTTGCTGCAGTGTACCTGTTAGAGGTCCCTCTCTTGACCTGTGAAGCTTCTTGTTACCCAGGTATCTAAGGACACACCTGCTCCTTCAAAACAACAGTAAGATTCTATTTTCTTAGTACTTAAAACCTTAATAGTTTCCAGACCAGTGTTACTGTTGCCCATGAACAAGTTTGGGAGGAGCAGCCAATGCTGATGGAGACAAAATTACTAGCCTGTCCCCATTTCGTTCTGGTGCCTCTGGAAGCAGTGACAGCAGGAAAGTGGGGACAGCCGTCTGAAAGCTAATGGCTTGATTTTCGGCAGCGTTCATTTTTATCTGTCTGAATTCCCCAAGCCAGCTGCACAAGGGAATGTGCAGGTTTGGAGGAAAGAGTCTGGCAGGACCCCAACAGTTCTGACTTTTTATAGCTTATGATACCATGGACTGAACCCTTTCAGCAGCAAAAGGAAAACAAGCAATAAGCATCTACTTTGTTGAGGATGCCTCTGTGCTGATTGGAAACTTGTGAGCAGCAAGGGAGTAGATGATGTAGGACATCTCTCAGGAGATCAGAGAAGGTGCAAACTCCTTATGGGAGGAAGAGGATTTATAGAAATAAACCTCCAGTTTGAAACATCAAAGGCATGAAAGCTTTTCAAATTCAGTTAGTTACTACATGAGAGAGAGAATTTCCAAAATTTGTTCAGGAGAGTACATGATGACAATGCTCCTTATGCCCAGAGAATGGGAAAATGAATCCCCATTTTGCTGAAAAAAAAATTGGAGATGCTTCTGGATCTATTTATCTGTTTTATTCAGCTTGACCAAGCTACTTGTAAACACAGCAAGTGTCAAACCTTCTAGCTTAAAGTATCTAACAAGGCTTATCAGCACAGAAACAGCATTTGCATCAGCTAACTAAAATACTTAGCCTCTCCCTGGCAGATATACCAGAACATTATGGATTAAAAGAAAAAATTACACAAAACCATCTCAACTAAGTGAGTAGGTTTTTCAGGAAGTAACATGATGCTTGATGGAGAGGAGACCATACTCCAGACCATGGGATCCTTTAGGAATACATCCAGGTGATTAACGCTGCAGTTGGGCCTCACTTTTGTGCTAAACATGGAAGTTCAGTCTCTTCATGAATCTCAGGGCTGTATAAATCATATATAGTTGTATAGAAGGCCAGACTGTCCGTCGCTTTGCAAGTCATCTTGTGATTGTCAAGAAAAGACAATTACAATAGATACCTAATGTTACGGAAGCCCAGTAAGCTTCTTGTCGTTTTTCAGTTTAATGGCTGGCTTGTTTTGTTTGACCATTGTGTCGAGGAGAAAAATCTGTTGTAATAAATTAAGCATAGCTCTCTTTCATTAAGAAAAATAGGTCTGATTTGAGCGTATCACATATAGGTTGACCTGTTGTATAGAAGGGCCTTGGAGCTCATTGTGAGTTCCTGTGAGCACAGTTTGGTAAGGAGAACCTCAGTCCTGCAGCTTGAATTCCCACTATGCCTATCCTGAGAAAGAGCCAGGGGGAATGTTGCAATCAAGGAAAATAGCAGCGAGGGAAATTCTGGTTAGATGTTGGGAAAACATTTTTTACTTTTAGAGTGACTGAGCATTGGAGCACAGAGATTTTGGAACCTCCATCCCTGGAGGTATTAAGATCACCTCTAGTGGTCCTGACTGACTCTCAGAAGGCCCATCCCAGCCATCTGCCCTATGCAGTGAACACAGCATTACTAATGTAGTTAAAGCTCTTTTTTTTTTTTTTTTTTTTTTTTTTTGCATGACACAAGGGTTTTTGCTTAATAGCTGTGCAGAGTTCTACACATCTAATCACTGTAACTCTGCTAGACAAGCACTGCTTGTGTATGCACAACATCTCTACGGCCACTTAACATCTCCACTCAATATAGTCAAAGCATCAGCCCCTTGAAAAGCTAAGCTCCAGCGCCACAGGCCTGAGTTAAAATTCCTGTCAAATTGTATTAGAGAGAATGTAAATAAGTTTTAGAAAAAAACAAGTGATTTCTAGTTGTCCCTGAAGGGCTGAAGCTACCTAAATCTTGTTACAAACATGTATTTCTGCAGAAATCTATGTTCTCAGACATCTCACACACAGCTCACAAGTCTGCCTCAGCTCCCCCTCTTGGTGTCTTGCTTAATAAGTCATTGAATATATAAACCCATTTCCTTTAGCTCTTCTGGGCTATACTGGTTCTCTTCTATCCCTAAACAAGAGAGTTTGCCTTAAACCCTGATAATCACATCTCCTAAGGCCAGCCTGGCTTTGCCTGTGTTATACTGAAGCTTTTGGAAGTGTTGATTTTAAAGGTTGATTGTGAAGAGTAAAGAATCGGGTGGAACAAGACTAAGAGGAAGCAAATACTGAGGGAGTTTTAAAATGCAGCAGTGTATGCACACCAAGGGAACCTGTAAAAAGAAGGGAAAAATACCTGACGTGGTAGTGAAGGGGAACGTTTCAGTGGTTTTATAGATGTACATCTCTTCTAGCTCATTTGTGTTGGGCAGATGGAAGCCCAGTTTGGATGTAAGGGGGATCCTGCACACCCAGCCGGCTCCAGTGGTACCTATGTCCTGGGGGTGCTGACTGATGAGGCAGGGTTGATTATTTCAGGGATGTGGTTGGAAAAAGCCTGTTAGGGCAGTTACCACCAAGCTTGTTTGCTTTTCTGTAATTTGTTAGCCTGAGTTGCTAATGGGCAACAGAAATCCTCTCCTTAGCTGAATATAAAAGCCTGCATTTATTTGCACCATGACAAGAAAATTGAAACTGCTTTTCTAAAAAATACCCCAACAATAAATTGAAGTTGTTTTAGAGAGAGGAACCAAGGCGACAGTGGTTTAGAAAGATGGAGTGACCTATTTCCTAAGTAATGAAAACAGATTACAAATATCTGTATAGTACAAATATCCAGGTGATAAAGGAAGTTTTTTACTAGAGTATGTGGAGGCAGAAGAAGGAGAGGTGGGAAGAAATTAGGGATGAGTTAATGAAAACTGTTTGTTGGAAGAACTACTGAGAATGGCCAAGCCTGAGGGGTAGCCCCTAATGCCAGGGTCTTTTTCTGCAGTGGAGGGGGAGGTGGAAGGGCAGACCTCTGCATCCCCTGCCCTTTAGCTGTTTTGCTGCTGCTCTGTCTCAGCCCTGGTGCAGAGTATGGCCCTAATGAGTGAAGAATTATTGCCAGGTATCGGCTAAGGCAGCGAATACCCACTAGATGCCGCTGTGCCATTTCTCAATCTGTGCAAGACTACGCACACTTCACAGAGCAGAGCAGAGTATGTTCCTTTCAGTGGCAGGTCTGATGCTTTTAGCTGATGGGGATCTTGGCAGAACATTTGAAGATGTGTGTGAGTGGTTTTGTGTGCATACAACCCAACACAGACTTATGACAACTTTGTTGTAGAAAATAATGGGATAGGTTATTCATTACTGAGGTAATGCTAAAGAGAGTAGTTGCTATACAATAGAAAGCAGCAGTGGCCATTACTTTATAAGAAGTTTGTAATACTTTCCTACAAGCTCTTCTTTTCGCTCAGCCTGAGTTGCCATGTGTCCATGCCTGTGAGCCTGGAGACTGTCAGTAAAATCCCCACTCAGGGCTACCGATCGAGGGCACAAATGTGCAAGAGTTCTGTAAGGCACCTAAGCATTATTAAAAAAAAAACCCTACAGATGGCACTTTCTTTTGTGTTGCAACAGATTTTCACCTATTTGACATTGCTTCATGTTGCTTCCATTGTGACATTTTGCGTCCTTGTGACATTACTGGTGCTGTTGTATGGAACTTCTTTAATCACTATAAAATCAGAAGATTTTAGTGATATTTAGAAAGTTTTGTTGGGGATAAACCACACTATTCCCCAGCTAAGGGCTTCCCCAGGGTGAATTGTTCCTTAGGGAAGATGTAGGGCATTAGCCATTAGTTTACTTTGGAACATACTTTCCTGTCCCCTACAGCTGTAGTTTTGTGCTGACTTCTTCTCTCAACCTGACCCTAAGCCTAATCCTAGAGTGTCCTTTGAACAGAGCACCCCAAACTTTCTCCCAATTTTGCCCTGTCCAAGGGAAGATAGTTTTTACATCCCTCTCTGTCTTCTTCCAGCCCTGCTCCAAATGTGGTCTTTCTCTCAGACCTAATCCTGACCCTAGCAATAAGCTAAACCATAGACCAGAGACCCTACTCAATCCAAGGACTAATTATTCCTTAGGTAAGAGCTGTAGTAAAGCCAATGCTTTACTTCAATGCTGGGTTCAGGGAAAGAGAAAGCGCAGAGCTGTGGGAGCAGGGCTGATGGCATCCTTCCAAAGTGACTTCTGGCATCAGCCCTCAGTTTACTTGGAAAGACACTTTCAAGCTCCTAAGAACTGTAGATTTGAGTTTCTCTCTTGGCTCTGAACTTAACTGTAATTCTTGGCTGGACCTTAGACAAGGTACCCAAGCCTTTTCTCCAGCTAAACTGTCCTCGTGGGAGAGATCTTTCTGCAACCCTGAGCTTTCTTTGGCAGCCTCTTTCCAGCTCCACCCCAGCTGCAGCTCTGGGCTGTCTCTGTCAGCAACAACTGTCAACAACTAGGCTGAGCTGTTGGCCAAAGACCACTTAGATATGGGCATGAAATCACTGCCTCTCATTCACTTTAGCCGGTGGCTCTCTGACAAGACAACTTTATAATAGACTTGTGTGGGTGTGCACATTTGGTGAGTTTCAGAGAATTTGCAAAACTTAGTAAACGTGTAAAAAATACTCCAGACCTAAAGAGTACAGGTTACTCATTATCAAGCTAACACTAAGAAGATGAGACTATGTAAATGTTATACATTAGAAAACAGAAAAAAAAAAGGCTTTTATCTTGTAAAGGGTCTTGTGGCTTTCTCCTGTGCACTCACATTTTGCTTTTAGCCTTGTTTGCCACACACACGTCTTTGTGCATGTGTGGATAGCGAGGGATACGGTGCAGGCACATGTCTGTATGGCAGCTCCACATGTGTTTGATACTGTGACACAGACAAGATGTGACAGATACAGAATTTCTCAGGAAAGATGTTAAAATGAAACAGCAGCCAGTTTCACTTGAGTCCTTCAAGTACAAAGATATTTAAATACAGTTAACTGGATATTAATAACGTTACAATTTGCAGAAGATCCACAGAAAGAGAGGCTGAGCATGAGCAAGGCTTCAACAGAACTCAGAACCACCATGAAAGCTACAGGCATCCCTTTTGTCCTGCAGCTAGCCAGCCTTGCCAGGCTGATCTTATGATGACCAGAAGCTGGTCATCCCAGATGTGTGTGTGGTTTTTTTGCTACTCTGTTTTATTTAGTATTCCAATAACTTGATGCATGCTATATGACAAGAACCAGCTGAGGTCCTAACTCAGTGCTGCTCCTCTGCCTACACTTGTTGGTTTAACAGGTGGAATCCAGGCTTCCTCTGGAGTGATGCCCTTTATTTTTCAAATATTGGTTCAGTTGTCTTGTGAATTTTGCAGTTTTTCATTTGAGTGACAAATGAGTGACAAGTAAGAAATCAAAGCACCTTATCTCCAGACACCAGCTGGTACTCTGTCTGGACTCAACTGATGGCATTTAGAAGTATGTGAAATCTGTATTAAGCATCTGAAAAGACATGTGTTTTCCTCATGTTAATGTTTGGATCCTGCTGAATTCTAGTTCTTGCTGTGCCACATGTTTTCTGTGCCAGAATTTACAAGTCTGCAGACTAACTTATCTTCTTTTCCTCTCACTCAGTCTGTTATTGTCACTAATTAAAACATGTTGTCCTCGAAAAAGCTAATTATCACTACTGTATGGAGGAGAAGGCTGAGGAAAGGGTATTGCTAGGAGATCAGAGCTGTGGCACATGTTGTTTGAAAGCTAGAGGTCTGGAGGACTATCTCATTTTTACTTTTTTTTTTAATCAGGGAGGGTGACTTGAGTCCTCAGAGGAGTCCTGGGGACTGTTTTCCTAACTAACCTGCTGTGTACTACCAGAAAATGCATTGCTTCCCAAAAAGTTTTAAAAAAAGATTATTTGGAAAGTCTCTAGCCAGCTGTGCCTGTGCAGGGAGGCATGTTCATTCAGATACACACACATCTGGAAGGGGAAGTGTCTGGGCAAATGGAAGGAGTGAAGGAATAGAAATGGATGGACTACAGACCCCCATGCTCTGTTTTAGAGATTCTCTGGGGGAGAAATTAGGGGATCATTTGGGACAAGAGAATATTGATCATTTATGAATGCCTGTGGTCAGGTGAAAGCAGAGTCTCTCTTACCAGATATCCATCTGGGAACTTAGGAAACTTTTACCAGTAAGTCTTTAAATTAAACTAACATATTACTTTGAATACATTTTTACTGCAGCAAACCAAAATGTTCTGAAAGTATGCTGTAGTTTGGTGCATTTCAAAAGTTCTTGGCTAGTTGGAGACATGGACTGAACTGATGGCACATGAACACGTATCTTTACTGTAGGACTTTATAGGGAAGTGGGGAGTGTGTTGGGAATATGATCTTTCCTCTTCTCACCCACTGCTACTGCAGGATTGCCCACATTGTCTGCTGCTCCTTGCAGTGCTCTGAAAGAGCTGGCAGATGGTGCTGCTTAACTTTACAAACAGCATGTTTTATTTTACTGTTGGCACTGTCAGAACAGCTTGTTCGTCCAGGTGTATGCTGGAGAATGGAGATCAATGGAGGAGAAGAAGAGTAAAAAGGGGTGAACAGGAGTGAGTCTCACAGTCCTTAAGATTTTGATCAAAGACAATTTAAGTTAGATTAGTTGGAGCTACTGCATGAAACATGACAAGTTTTGTTTTTTGCTAACATTAAAATTGAAACTCATATGTGTCGTATTTTTTAACTGAGTACTCATTAGTTGATATAGCCATCAACTTTAGGGCAAGAAGGGTTCATTCTGCTAGTCTAGGCTGACCTGGGTTAAAAAAAGGTCCTCTGGCTTCCTGAGATTAATTCCCGTCTGAACTAGTCTGTATCTTTTAGACAAGCATGAAACTGCTGCTTAAAAATGGACAAAGATCAAGAATTCGATCAGTATGAATTTATCTCAGCTAAGGAAATGCTAGAAGGTGATCTGGTGGATCAGGTGGACAAGGTGGCCTAGTCCATATTCCTCGTGGTGAAAAAATGTATAAATGACTCTGATTACTGAGTACTCATCATATCTCCTGGGTTCTCCTTAGGTTGATGACCATTTGATAGTTTTGGATAAACATTTTCGTAGCCATAGAAGCTGCTGGTGACTTTGATATTTTGCCTCACCATCCCATTGCATCTCACTCATTAGAATTTACTCATGGTCTTCTGTCTCCTTATGAAGGGATTGGAAGGATCCAGCCCTGTTAAAATCACGCAATGGTTGAGGCTGGAAAGGACCTCTGAAGACTGTTTAGTTCAATACCCCTGCTCAAAGCAAGGTTAACAAAGCAGGTTGCTTGAGACCTTGTCAGGTTGGGTTTTGAATATCTCTAAGAATAGAAACTCCACAATTACCATTTTTTACTACTGTTTCAGTTTAAAAGTAATTTTTCTTATGTTTAAATGGAAGTTCCTGTTCCTCATCTTCACACTATCATTTTGTAACGTCTTGAGTTTTTGCTTTAGGCTTGATGTAGGCAGTCCTTTGTTTTAGGCTCTCCTTTTTTTCCCCAGCTGGGTGTGAAGCATGGAGAAGCTGTTGGTAGATTGTTTTGCCAATTAGCTGGCTCAACATAAAGGACAAGGCCACCAGTAGCAAGCATAGCTGATTTTATTATCTAAGTCCGATGGGTACAGGGATGAAAAAACATAGTTAGCAGCGGGGGGAATAAGCAGGCGGGACACCTGGCAGCTCTCCTCCCTATCAGGCTCTGTCCAAGGTCAGCTAAGCCTAGGAAGGAGCCCTAAAAGGGGGTACCTCTATCCATTTTGGTTTTGATTACATATTTCTCAGCCTAGCTACATGTCTGTTCCCACAGCTAATCTGCTAATTTACCAGGAGAAAGAATCCTCTGCTGGTTTCTGTAAGAAAAAACACCCTGTCTGGTTGTGAGATTCATCCACAGGTCAACTTCAATTCAGGGCCTCTTGCTCAGGCCCTAACACTTCATAGATACACTGTGATGTTGATGTGCTAATCTAGGTGCCATCAACACATGCCATTCTTGGACCTCCATCTCTTCCTTGCATTCTGGTGCATCCACATCCAGACATTTCCCTTCTTCTCCCACTAGGACCCATCCTCAAGTTTCTGTTATAAATCTTAACATCATCAATGTCATACAGAGACACTCCATTTAAATTAGGCAAATGTTAGTGCAGTCACCAGGTGTAAGGAAATGGACATAGCAGAGTAAGACATTTTCCTTCTCACACCAGTTAGAGAAATAAACGTAATTGCGGAGAACAGGGCAATGTTTCAAACTGAAAACCTGTCAGCTCAGGGCTATGACAGGAAAAAAAGATCTTGAGTGTTAATTTAGGAGGCTGGCAATGTGGTAATGAAGGAGAGTGCAAGAGCATGTCCTTGCAACGTTGCTAAAAGTTGGAACAAGTGGTTTCTTGAATGTTGAAGGACATTTGGTTAGTGAGCATGGTTCTGTATGGATGCTAAGAGATTCAAAAGGAGGACCTGTGAAACTCAGCATGTCAGTGACTGCTTCAGATCATCTTTGCTTTATTCAAAGGGAATACTACCTGTTTAGGAAGGCTCATGTACATGTAATTACCAAAATCAGTCTGTATTCCCATTGTGAATTGTGATGTTTTAGGAATACAGTATTTTTCATTGCTTAAGAAACGAACAGGATATTTCACTATTTGAGACCTGAGTGCTACAGTTGTTCACAAAATGCTGATTGTTTTATCGGCATGTATTTGCCTTTGGGCTTCATAGAGCTTTGCTGATACAACATTGGGCTCTCATATGAGCAGCCACCAATATGCTACCCTTCAACAAGACAGAGAAAAGGCTGACTATGATTTTACATGCCACCAGATCTACTATGCTCAGGTTAAGACGAGCCAAGTCTTCAGTACATCAAGGAGAGACCTATTTCTCACAGCTCTCACATATCTAAAGCTTCTTCTGAAACCACACTGACAGGCCAGAAATACAATAGACAGATGGGATGGATTTAAATGTCTGTCTTTTATCATCTAAGTTTCAAAGGTATGTCCCTAGCCTCTGTAGGTGCCTCATAAGAAGTAAACAGTGTGATCATACCAGCTGGCCACACATGGCAGTGTGATTAGTGAAAGGTCAATATGCAAGTATGCATTATTAGGAAGCAAGATATAAAATGGGCAAGTATCACTACTGTTAGAAACTGTGGTTGAACCTCTGAGCCTGTGCAGCTTTGTGTTATACTTTGGCTCTTTGCCAAGAGCAAGTTCAATGTAATTACATCAGAGCTGTTAAGGATAGACTATGACTCTTTTGGCTTCATTGCTTTGGGCTGTTGATACACTGCAATTACACCGCTACTTGTAAACTAATAAAAACCTGGATCCTTTTTTGAACTTGAGGCCAGTTGACCTGGTCTGACCATTACCATGCTCTTTAGCTCCTGAAAAATGTTGCGTGCATCTGGATTGATCCCTGGCTTGCATTACTCCAAAACTGTAGCTGAGGATTGTGTAGGAAAGTGCTAGTTAGCCTGGGATAAAATTATACCATGGATTAGTTTAATGATGTAACCACTCTAGAAAAGCAAGTGGCCAGGACTATGCACCTATCTTAGTTTATTAGTACAAATATAGTCTTACAGGTTTCAGTATAGCTTGTTTTTTCACTGCGGGCATAGTTCCTACATGACTTCTAGAGCCAGAAGGCAAAATGCAAAGCAAAATTTCTCTTTTCCTTCAACAAACCATAATAACTTTTTTACTAAATACTTAATCCATATTTTTGAAGACATTTGTTAAAGTGAATTTCTTTCTGATTAGAAAAGTCCAAGGGATAAATGCAGAAAACAAAGCATCTAGCATGGGGGTTGTCTGCTTGACTTCCATGTCAAAAAGTTATATAGATGATGAAGGGATCTTAGACTGTACTTATAATTAAGAAAGAGAGTAACTACTAATTTCATACCAGAACAGGTATCTCGATAGGTCAGGTGAGTTGCATATTTCTCTGCAGGGACTGTACCAAGAACCTGGGTGAATGCAATATCTAACCTTCAGGCAGATGAAGCCTGAGCAAGTGCATTCCTGCCCATTATGGCTTGTATTAGGTCCTCCAGATATTTTGCCCACATATGGCAAACTCCTCGGTTGTTCTGGAAACCTTCTGTTGCAGAAAACTTGATTGATTTTGGTGGCTATGAAAAATGCTTGTGGAAACATCTACCCCTGCTTCCTCAGGGGTGTTACAGGCACCACCAGGGCTGTGTGAGACTGCTGCTTTCCCCTTTGTTTTACATAAACTGTGCAAAGAGAGACCTTAAACTTGCCTTAATCATCAGTGATTCATCTCCCCTAGTTTGTGTCGAAAAATAATTAACTTTGGTTTGCTAATCTGCATATCTCATTAATGCAGACTCTAAAGACAAGAAAATAAAGAGCTGTCATTCAAAACCGCTTCATCCTGTTCATGCTGTGAGGATCTGGGGAAGAGAGCTCCCCAGTTGGGACAGGTGGGCATTACAGTCAGCATGGTGGCTTGGCTGCAACCACCATTTTCCGTTCCTTGCTCGTACGTCCTAAGGCAGGTCAGCACAAGTCTTGTGTGCTGGTACAGGCTGAGGCTGCTCCTGGAATAAGCCACAGAAATGGGAGAATGAGTTGTTGCTATTGAGGCAGTGGAGAAATCCTGACTCTTCACTTCTAAATCCCCTGAGGCCAAGCAGGAGGGCAGCACAGGAGAACTTGTGGATAGAGAGGCCTCAAACAAAGGCTGTGAACTTGCTGCTCTGCTTTGTCAGAAAGGGAATGATTCCCCAATCTGAGCTTTTCCCAGCAGAAAAAAAATTGTCTAGGATTCATATCAGGTAATCATACAGAGGTCACATTCTTGTGGGTGAGTTTTAAGCTGATCTCTGTTTGAAGAAGTGGTCTAAAAATGCATGTAGGCTGAGCTGCAGATGACGAGAAGAAATCCTTAAAGCTGAGACTAAAACCCAGAATGGAAAAATTTAAATTGTTCCCTAGCAATAGTTGGGGGAATATTTTTCTAAAAATATGATACAGACAATTTAATAGTCCCCTGAAGAGTTACTGCAGGAGTTATGGAGGCAAAATTTAATCATAAAAACATGAACTAAAGGGATTTTAGCTCTGCTGTAATTACAGATTTCAGTGAAACATCTGCTATGACATTGCTACCAAGTCCTTCATCCTCAGCCATGACACCATTCAGTCTTTCAGGACAAACAGGCATCTATAAATTTAATAAAGGACTTCACATAATTTGGACAGGAATATTACTGTCTTCTAGCCTTGGGCTTTTATAGTAACAGCAATAAACACCAAATAATGCAATAAATAATTATCAGCTGCTCCTGTCCCAAGATGAGCTTGTCTTTCTATGACTAATGTCCCTTGTTAGGACTGCAGGTCCCCAACTGGACCCTGGCCTGAGGTGAGGCTGCCTGAGTGAGATGTGGAATGTGGAAAACTACAAGATGTGACATGAGAAATTGCTGTATGTAGCGGCTGGCAAAGTGAGAGACTGCCAAAAGATACAGGTCTCGCTGTGAGGGGAAGGCTGGATTTCACAGGTCATTATGAGGAAGCTGTGTGAGAAATGGCTGAGCTTCACAGATAACAGGAGGGACTTTTTGAGGACTATTTGGGACCTCTTGGGGAGCAGAGTCCTCCAAATCTAGCAGTGCCTAGAGAAGTATGTTAACAGGGTGACCTAAGCAATAGGATGGAAAAACTAAATTTGAGTGCAGATGCAGCAAAACTGGAACAATAAGAAGAAAGCATTTAGGGATTACTTTGATGAGGGAAGACTGACGTGGAGAAAAGGAGGCACAAGGGTGGTGACAAGGAGTATCAAGAAATGAGGAAAGGAAAAACAGGGGACACGAATCTTGTGAGTGGAGCTGTCTGGAAGTGCCCAGTGGGCAGCCCTGTGCCTGGTCACCATAGCTGGAGCAGGACAATAAACCAGGTGCATTGACCTGACCACATCATGCCAGTCAGTCCTGCCTCTGTGATCAGGGGTCCAAGGTGGGAGAGAGGAGGGATACTTTTCTGGCCAGCAAGAAAACACCTGGAAGACAGGTTGAGCATCCTAGTATCTCCATGTCAGTGCCTGTTCCAGATGTGATGGCTTTGGCAGCTCTCTGCTGCTTCATAACACATTTACTGTGTTACCTTGAAGATGGCAGAGCTATAATACAGTCCTAACCATACCAGGGCCCAGGGGAAAAGTTGAGTGACTCTGCTCATTTGAACACAGGTAGGATTTGCCCACTCTGAGTGGGAATGGAACGTCTTTTAAAATATTTAATAAAAGTTCATCATTTCCAGACAAAGCAAGGCAGTAAACCAAAACAGAATGATGGCTTTTTCCACCCCTGCTTCACATTCTGACCGTGATCTGGAGGCTATGTCTTTCAGGTCTGTTGGTTCTGTTCTTAAATGCACAGTGAAGCTGCAGAAACTGTGTGCAAAGGTGATGGTGAATTTGATGTCTCTGGCACTATTCCCATATTTCACTGCACTGACTGAGCATCCCTATTAGAATAAGGATGCAGCTGGATTCATGTCAAAAGAGTCAAGATTTAGGAATATTTAAAATTAGGATTTAAGAACTCAGGATTTAGCATCATTTGAGGGGAAACTATGTCTGCACTGCATGTGGAAAATATACATCATAAGTAGAAATTGCTTTGTTTAAAGAAAAATAGGAGAGCGTCTTTGTAGCATGTAGTATGCTACTGCGGTAACCAACAAGTAAAGTACAAAGCATACACAAAAAAACCCTCAGCCAAGAAGAGCCCACTAGTAAAAAACATCACAATAACTTTATCCATACAGAGCTCTGTGGGTGCCCAGACACATACTGGTGACTGAGCCCAGAACCAGAGGTATCAGTGTGGATAGGAGGGCTTGAAAATTGAATGGATCTGAATTAAGAGCATTGATTTCTTTTTCAACCTTAAATGAAATATTTCTTCGCACAAAGATATCTGGTATGTTCAAATTACTTTGCTTGCAAACATCAAACTATACAAATTGAAAAATCATTGTGAAGACTGTTCTAACCAGTGACCCAAGACCACTTCCACTCTCAAGGCATAGCCAAGCAACTTGCTAGCAGGCAGAGACTCCACAGCTATAAATATACCTTTAAGGTTCAGCGTTTCCCTGTGGGCCTTGCACATCACCATGAGGAAACGACACTTTCTGTGTTGGGCAAATGACTTAGACCCTTGAGCATGAAAACACTGTGACCTATATATTGAGAACTAAAGACCTAAGTCTTCAAAACTCCCATGTGTTTGCTACCAGAGATACCTGAGCTTCATAGGCAGCTCAGTTCTCTGTGACAGTAGAACCAAGTGCTGAGACTTCTCCTTCTGTGCATGCCAGAATAGCCTTGATTTCTACAGGGCTATGCAGAGCTACTTATCTCATACCCATGGCTTGCCTAGACCCAGTAACGGTGCAGATCTGACAGATGCCCTACAGAGGTCAGTCCAACCAAAGCAATAAAACAGGATATGGGGATATTTATTCTGTTATCTTCTTTGCCTGAGCAGCTTCAAACCTACATCTCATATAGGGAAACTGAGCATTGAGCTATGTGGTTTCAGATGAAAAAGAGAGAGTGTTGAACCCCTTCTGTGTAAGCTGTTTCTCCTTGTACAATAGGCTGGAAGGATTCACTGGTAAGCGGGCAGGGAAAGCAGGCAGCCAGGTAGTGCAGGCAGGGAAGATCTGGTTCTAGTTCTGAGGAACAGGTGGTGTCTGCTGTCAATGGGAGCTCTGTAGATTGTTTGGTCTTGTATGGAAACAGCATCACAGAATAATGCCTTTTGCCTATATGTGTGTGTGGACACCTCATTCCCTCTAGTCTGAAACATTTAATAACAGATGGAGATGCGTGAAGTCCGTTAAGTTACTAGGTGATGGCATGTGATGATAAACTGCAATTTGTCTAATAGTGTAGCAATCCAACAAAGCAATGCAGTTTGTGAAAAGGTGTTGATTCTGGAAATTCCTAGATATCCTGAGAAAAGAGAGAAAGAATACACTTACCAAAACTTCCTGGTCATAAGTCTGTGTTAGCACTTAAAGCTGAGGGAGAAATACAATATCAGGATTCTGTTAAAGAGTAGCTTTGGGTACATACATTAAGTAAAGAGTGCCAAGACGTGGACCAAGGACTGGGAACTTGAACACTGTTAACTTGCTGGAAAAGTCCTTAACACGGTTTTGGTCTCATTCATCTAGCACTCCCTCAGAGTGCTTGTGAGAAGAACAGGAATGACCCCAGGCTAGGGACTTTCCAGTGGGCAGGTCACACATGACCACCTCTCTTGGAGGTTGAGAGAGCATTTGTCTGGCTTGCTCCTGCCATCTGACCCTGATACTGCTTACAATAATATTATAAATGTTACCTCTCCAGGGATTTGTTTGATCAACTATAGATGCCTACAATATACATTTAAATCACTGTCACTCTCAGCTCTGTGGTGAAAAACAGGCAGTTTTAAGGTTTAAATAAATCAGGTTAATCACAGCCTGAAACTTCTGCATGCCTCTGCACTGATGATGGTAGCACAGGTGACTGATTAAGATGGAGGGCCACCTTCATTAGTCCAGACAAATTCCTCCCTTGATGAGCAGAGATCCAGTGCCATAGAGTTAAACTGTAAGTAGGGCCACTCTGAGGCCAAGGAGAAAGACAGGACTGTGGTGTGAGTTTAAGTGAAGCTGGATTCTTGTCCCTACTGCAGAGAGGCACTGACAGCCGTGAAGACACTCCTGCTCACTTCCAAAGGTAACGGCTGTACTTTTTAATACCTAGATTTGTTTCTACAGTCTATTTGCCCAGTCTTCTTACCATTGACATATTTAATTAATGTTTTTTCCAGACTTAATACAGGAAAGGTGCAGTTTGTAAATGCGGTCAAACTAGAACCAAATAGGGTGTTATCCAAAAGTTATTAGAGCTGAAAAACTGTGGTAGCCTTTTCAGGCTAAGTGGAAAACACAATCAAGGGGAGCAAATCTGGGTGCTTGGCAGAGGGACATGAGGACAAAAGCTTGGAAAGGTCCTAGTGTGCACTGGGTTGTGTTATTTGTGGTGAGTTCCAGGAAATCATTAAAACTTGTTAAAACAGACTGGGAAGATTAGGACAGCTTTTTGTACTGCTAACTCATTAGAGGGAAGGAGTATGAATATCTTAATTTGGGCATGCAGCATCCACAGCTAATCTTTCTGTAATAGATAATTGAAGAGAAAGTCTTTAATTTTTAGTCCTTTAACGGTCCTGGCAAGGTGAATATTACCTTTTGGGTAGCTTTGTACTAAATTCCTAATGCTAATTGGACACTCACAAAATCTAATACAAATTAAGGTCTTGCACTAATAATAAACCTTTGAAGTTTGCTGATAATAACAGAGAGGGGCAGTAACCAGGGAAAATGCTGACAGTCCATAGAAGCTTTTAAAATCTTCCTTGTAGCCAGGTCTGGAAGGGGGATATAAAGGACTAAGGGACCAGCCCTTTGACCCATCTGCAAGCCAAAGAAAGATGGAGGTTTGGACCTGAAGGCCAAGGGCACAGACTTAAATGACAGGTTAAGAGATGAGGAATTAGCAAAAAGAGCAATGTAGGTTTTAGCAAGCACAGAAAAGGGGAAGGTTAATTAACAATCTGTTTCAGAAAAGACCATCTTCAAGTGCTCTTTTAGCCATTTTTGGATCTGTCTTAAAATGAACCTCTGGAGCAAAGAAAAGTGATAACCCTTAATTAACTCCAGGAGATGTTGAATTGTGGTATGCTCAGAACTGCAAAACAAAGCAGTGAAGGAGAGGGTTTTTTAAAGCTACCTATTAAAACCCTCAAATATTGTGAAACCCAGATTAAAACATTAGTGTATTTCAGTGGTGCTGAAAAGTAAAGAAGAATCGAGTGTAGTTCATTCCTGTCAAGTGCTGAGGTCCTGATCAAAGAGGGAGCCTAGAAAATAAATTACTTGAAACCCAAACCTGTAATTTCTTACATACTGCAAATGATATCAATAGGCAATATTATCTTTATGTCATGAATGATAGATATAAGGTGGCATTCATCTCTGCTTTACTATGTCTAAAAGGTGGCTAAGTAAAAGTTAATTAACTGAGACACTCTTTGTAGTCAGTGGACGCAACCAGGCATTTCCAAGAGGCTCAGATAGCTGTATACATGAGTCAAAAGAATTCCACTCTTGACTGTGAAGTGACCATGGCCGAGCAGTTGACACATAGGTAACTAACTTTCCAACATCTACAATTACATTAGTTAAATCCTACCATTTTTACTCTTGCATGATTTGTCACACTGAGGTCCTCTGTAATTTATTTCCTTAGTGGTAGGAGACAAGGGAATAGATTTGAGAGGAAGACAGTTGTCATTAATGTATTTTTAGATGCAAATTTGAATACCCTTTTGTCACAGTCGAGCGCAGACGTTTGACCGC
>VZZY01004038.1:0-12480 GCA_013400335.1 Eurystomus gularis | reverse complement strand
TTTTTTTTTTTTTTGGTATCAAAAAAACCTCAAAAATCCCTACTGTCCAGGTTTTAAATTTTGATTAAATAGTAGGAACTGGAAATGTCAGAAGCAGCTAAAAGAGATCTCCAAAGTGCTTCTTGTATCCACTTCTGCTGTTTAATGACTCTACAGCAATTCTCCTGGAAAAGGGATTAGCATGAAAAAACACTATAAAATCTGTTTTTATGGTCTAAGTTCCTTTGTAGAAAATAAATCTTACTTCATGAATCTGTTGCATTCACTAACCAGCTGAACTGGCACCAGAAGTAAGGCTAAAGAAATGCAATTAAAAATTAAGATGAAAGTTTGCCGAAGTTTTAGATGGCTTTGCTGCGACCACATCAATGTCTTGCATAGTTGTATGGGGTTTGCATGGCAAGATTTTGGTAAGGGGAGGTATAAGGGTTTAATGCCTGCCAGGGCCTGAGCACCATTTGCTGCTGCCCCACCTCCAATGGGCGCAGGAGGGAAAGCACAAAGATTGAGATAAGAATGTAATGGTAACACACAAGAAACAATCAGAACAACAACAGCAATAACAACAGTGAGAAAAACAATGTACAAAACGAGCAATACCAAGCGAATAAATGGGCTGACCGGACCCCGATGGATCCACACGCACCCCTCATCTGGAATCACACGGCTCAGAACTGGTGCTGGGGGCAAGACAGAAGCATGGTATGGAATAGCCCAGCTGTGGCTCCCCCCCCAACTCCTGCTGGAAATTGACCCTTTCCTGGCTGAACCAGGACAGGGGGACACAGATACAGGACTACAGGAGTGGCTTCTGTGAGAAGCTGCTAGAAGTTTCCCCTGTATCCAATAGAGCCAATGTCGGCTGGCTCCAAGATGAACTAGTTGCTGGCCAGATGAACAGAGGTCTGGCTTCCAAGTACATGGTTCTCAGAGTAGAAATGGCAGCCCTGAATTATTACCTTAATTACATATCTTATTTTCCTGTGTAGTACTAGGAAAGTTATGGGCCTCAAAATGTTTTTGGTGACTCCTAAACCAGTTTTGTGTTAGGCTTTGTGCTTCAGGAAAGGAACAACTAAGTCACCAGGTAAGAAGTGTCAGAGAAAGTGAGCTACATTCCTTCCTTCCTTGAGCTTCATTCCTCTCTAATTCTTCAGATAACTAACATCTTTGAATTAAATACCTATGTGAGGCAAGGTTTTGCCATTTCTCTGAGTGGTCTCATCTATAATGCTCTGCCTTTTCCTCAGTGACAAACAACTTGCTGAAAGGACTTCATCTTCAGAATTCAAGCAGCTTAAATTGGTCACCCTGGCTAAGCATATTACCTACGTGGAGGACATAGAAAAAGGTTTTTCATCTGTAAAGAGGTTAGGCAGTTCAGTCTAGTAGGCAACCTATAACAGATGAGCAAAAAACTCAGCTGACTAGCTTAGCTGGAAATGGACTTAGCTCATAATTCACCCAAAGAGGAAGAAAAGAAATCAAGGACAGCTTCTGAGTGCTGTTAGCTTGTTTGGAGAAATATATCATCAGTTCAGATATGTTTATTTATTTTACTATTCTGAAAAGGGAGTTTCTCCCTGTGTCTTCCCCAAAAGAAATGCTCAGAAAGGAGAATTCTTGCCCTTTAAGAGAATTTTGAATATTTTTTTCTTTTTATTTGAAGTGTTAATTTACTGTATTAATTTAGGGGTTGGAACTAAATGTCCTTTAAAGGTCCCTTACAACCCAAACCATTCTAAGATTCTATGATTTGGAAAACTGATTTATTTTAAGCCATGCAGAAATTAGTCTAAATCATTCGAGTGCTATAAAATAGGTTTAAATTTATATCGGTTGGTTTAGATTTTGCTCCCTTTAAGGGATCTTTTCTTATAAACTTAATTCATGTTTTCGATGCCTTAGGAATAGTAGGGAGGGAAAAATGCTTGGATGTTTCATTGCTCGTTGGTTTTTAGCCTTATTTTCATTACTTAGGTGTGACCCAAGACAGATTTTATACCTGTGTATAGATGAGCATCTGTCTACTTATTCTCAAATTCTTATCATTGAAGCTTGTAGCTAATGAGGCAAGGAAGTTGCAAAGAACTTGTATGGGTTTTTAAATAAGCTAAGTCACTAATTGAAGAGATTATGAGACACTAAGGTACTGGGGAAAAACAGAAAATCAAAGGCATAAATATTTAGATCAGAGGGATTCTCTGCTCTTCTGAAGAGTCTCATTTTCTCTTTTCAAACCTAGCCATTACACTCAGTAACTGCAGGTACTGAAAAAAAAAGTTCTGGATCATCATCCCTGCCCCACTAATCAACCATGAGTCCTAACAGACTTTGATCCTACTGGATCTTACAAACTTTTGATGATGAAGCTTCCATGACATCCCTGGACAAATTAGGTATCCTACTTGTGATGAAGAATATATGCCTCAAAGCCAAGAATTATAAGATGCAAATTTCCCAGGTAATATCGTTGATCTTGTTTTCTGATAAACGATATTGGTTAAATAACCACTCAATAAGCGCATTGAAGAGGACTTCTATTTAATCTTCTGCCATTCATCTTTCACAAGGAGCACAGAACAGGAAGAGCTTTATCTTTTAAGGTCTGTGCTGAAAACATTCTTTCTGAATGTTAAACTGCGTGGAATTCACCCTAGTGCAGAAGGCTGAAAGGCCAAGTTCACCATGCCAGGAGTTTACTTCATATCGTATTGTCCTGACTTCTTCAAGTGCTACTGAATTTATAGAAAACTGATGCCCTCAGAGGTGGAAGGATAACAACTCCCTTGCTCTGTCTTAAACCTGGAATTATCATGCTTTGAGTCTTACAATTTTAATGAACCTTTTGACTAATAATAAATAATGGGCAAAAAATAAATAGCTTTATCCTATAGAATGGTCTGTATCCTAAACTTGCTCTCAGAATAATTTTCCCTGGCTGATAACTTGGCCTGATGAAAGAAGTCAGATTGATCTATGCCAAAGTTTCCATTTTAACACTCACAAATCTTCAGGCTGTCTTGTTGCATTCAAACTAGTACACCACCCATACGTTTAGCTCAAAGTTGGCATGATAAAGAGAAGATAATTAATCTAAAAACATTACAGGAGCATTTTCATTTTGTTTTGTTATTGAGTTTGTTTTTCCCAAACCACCATAGCAGTCCGTGCCTGACTAATGTGATTTCTTTGTTTTCATGTACAACTGTTGACATCTTGGATGGAACATTCTAGCTCTGGAGTCCCAACAACTGAGGAAAATGGAGCCCCCCACTGTCATGTTTTCTATCTCGCTCTTTCTAGAATATCTCTCAGCTCCCAGGATGGGCAATCTGACATTTCCTTCAGTTCTCGTCCTGGTACTGCAATGGGGTCAAAAGAAACTATCTTCTTTTCCATGGCCACGAGTGCTGAAACTAGGACCAAATCTGATGATGAATCCATACTAGTCAATTACTAAAACTTCTAAGCCCAGAGATGTTTAATTGAATTAAAATTCTCCAACATTCCTACTACAGGGGGAAATAGGACACTGTAGGTAGCTTTACTGAATTTAAAGTACTGAGTTAGGTGATGAAATTTGGAATTCCGGTGCTTAACTGGAAGATACCTTGTCAAAATATGTTCAAACAAATTACAAGGTACATGTGACAAATGTTGATATGTCCATTTAATACATCCAGAGGAGTAAATTAAGGTGTTAAATAAAGATCGACTTTGACTGTAACAGCTAATGCTCTGTTATATTTTCCTTTAAGGACAACTTCATGTCTTCATGGTGAATACTTTAGGATGGCCACTTTGTGAGGATGAACAACTGCAATTCTAGTTGGAGTGTGGATGCCTAATTTCCAAAATGTATTCTAGGATAAGCCAGAAATAATGGAGATCGTAAGAACCGATGTAGTAATGGAAGACCATTTTCTGTGTGAGTTGGCATGGGCTGCTCAGAAAACTGTTGTCTGACTGGAGAACAAAATTCATTTGTAGAGCTATTGGAGAATAGGAAAACATACATGTATGTTTCTTAGTGAAATCAGAATTTGAGGTCAAGATTCACACTGTCATCTGTTTATTCTTTGATGTTCCATGGACAAATAAAAAATCAGAGTTCTATTAATTCAGAGATTTGAGCATCAGCTGTTAGTCAAATTTTGGCTATCAAGCAAATTGGTCACCTTTTTCTTGTCTTTCTGCAACACTATCAAATCAAAGCAGTTGGAACAAGGTATACTTTTTTGAAAGGATCTTTTTGTAAACCATCTCACATAAGACAAACTTTGATCCACAGAACTCATTTAAGGCAGGACTAAGCTTAAACCTTTCAATTTTCTGGTCTAATAGTTATTCCTACTTGTAATTAAGTTAGATGTCAGAAATGAAACATTACTTTAAAGATGAGGAGATGGATTACTGATAGTTGGCTTGCTGTGCTTTCCCTCTTCCTAAGCACTGACATTTAAGCTGGTTTTATTTCTTGACTTGCTCTAGCATTTCTCAAAATCAGAAAAACAATGTAATAAATTATCCTCCTGCCTAGCTGTTCAGCAATGGCTGCATTGCTTGTTGCTCTAACCGTCAAAGGGGTTTAAATCCATGAAAGATTCAGGCAAATGTTCTTACATTTATTAATTTTCTTCGTCACTCTCTACCAAGGGAATATATCTTTAAAGAAAGCATGCGATTTTGGTTTTGGGGTTTTTTTTTGTTCCTCTTCTTCTCTGTGTCTGACTGGTACTGTTGATAGATACTGTTGAAGCTCCACTAAAGTAAAAAGAACTCAGCTCATCTAAACCATCAGAGGAGCTGATCTGAACATTACTAATTGGTTATTTTTGGCAAATCTCTTAAATATGAAATTATGAGAGGTGAAAGAAGGGGAACAAATCCCTTTCAATTTCTTATATGTTGGATTGATGCAACAAGGCAAAAAAAGAGGGAGCTACCCTTCTGTGAGAGGTCGGAGAAGTATTATATATCCTGTACAGAGTAGTTGTAAAAATATTAAAATTATTTGGCTATCTTCTAAAGAAGTAGAGAATTTCCTGTCCTGCATTTACTAAACTGTGTGCATTTGCACTATGTGCGTGTAAAGTCCTGTAAGCAAGATGTTGGGTTATAGCTATATCCATGCTCTATTCCTGAAATTTGTGGACTTTACCTCTTCTCAGGCGCTTGCTCTGTTATGTAAGTTGGGCCTCTTCCCTCTCTGTGCACTTTTTCTGATTGAACATTATAAAGGCTCTTCTTTATGTGCACATTACTACATAGGTGCATGACTCTTTTCTGTATCTGGTGTTATGCCACTGATGTCCATGAAGCTTATGGTGATTCTTGCCAGAGGAAGGAAGACAGTCAAGGTCACTAGTGAACATGTTTTGCTTGCTGAAGATAGTATGATTCATAAATGGGTCATATTGTGTGCTATGAGTATCTGGCTTTTGGGTAAGAGCAGGAACCCTTTTTAGAAATGAAGTTTTACGAAGAAAAATGAAGAAATTTGATTGTTAACATTGATACATCCTTTCCCCATGTGACAACACAGCTTGTAAATTTGTATGTATACATGCATACAATTAGAATGAAGTATTTACTAAACCAGTAAAGCTGTCTTAGCTTATCTGATAGTATAATTATATTAGTTTTCTTGGAAAATAAAAACTTAACTTTGGTACTAGATGGGTGTTCATCAGCATAGTTGTTTGGAAGTCTGCCTTCCATCATTACACAGTGGCTAATGGAGCGTAAGTATTACTTTTCTGCTTAGAAGTGTTTGACATCTAGTTATCCTGAAAGATTTATTACTTGGATATGACAGTGCAGATATTTCTCCCCAGAAGGGGCAAAAAGATTCTCATAAACTCAGATTAGACAACAGAGGCACTGATGTATATACCTAGTGCATCAGTCATCTTTTGCAGTAACATGGCTATTTTGCAAACCTGAAATTTTCTTTACGAAACTCCATTTTCTGACTTTATCCCATACTTAGTTATCATAGAATCCTAGGACATTTCAAGCTGCCAGGGAGCCCCTAACATCTCCAGTCCAACTCCCAGGAACACCAAGTTCAGCTGAAGGGTCAGCTTTATCTCACAGGGGCTTGAAGCTGTCCAAGATGCCCAGCTAGATTTGGAAGTCTCCTGATAAACCTGCCTGTTTGCCAGAGTGTCAGGATGGCTTGCTCTTACCCGTGGAGGATGCTACCTCCAAAGCCCTGCAATCTCCCAGGGCTCCATGACCCTTCAGAACTGTTTCCCCAGCAATCCCACCCACCAGCTTCTTGAGAAAGCCAAAATCTTTCCTGAAAATCTGGGTCTTTACACTGCTACTTGCTTTTCTTTAGATTTCCTTAAACAAAAATTTGACTGCTTCAACTAATTCAGGACTTTGATAATGTCCTTCTGCTTCTGGTTAATATTCATTGCATGTTTGTGTTAAGCAAACACATAAATGCATATGCAATGTTCTGCTTTCCCTCCGAGCGTCAGGCTCTGAGACTCCCCAGGGAACTGACAAAAGCAGTCAGGTGGACCAGAGTCCTGCATGGTTAGACAGCCACCTGATATTTTCTATATGGGTAGTAGGACATATGAGCCAAGTAAATTCCTCACAAACGCAATTTTATTTTTATTTTATTTTATTGTAGTAAATGACAGCTTCAGCTGTGATCTTGAGCAATCTCTTTCTTAAGATGTGAGAGCTTGCTTTCATGAGCAGAGTCCTCTTCCCAGTGTTTGAAAGTGGTCTGTCTTGCTCCTGGCACTGCTATCCTCCATTTTTCAGGCAGCAGCTCACTGAGACTAGGGCCCAGTTTGCATATTCTACTTACAGGGAAAAAGAATCTGCATAACAAATTGCATAAATATATGACAAATAAAATAAAAATGTTAAATAATATATACAGAGACTAAAAACCCTGCTTATCGGGAATTTGATACTTAGGTAAATAATGCATGTTTTATAGCTTTCAGTGAACATTTTTTTTTTTTCTAAGAAAAACCATGGGGACTAAATAAAAAATGTTACCTTTAAATGACATTCAGGAAATGGTACAAACTTAAAATGCCAAAAAGGTAGGGTTTTGCATGGAAACGGGCATGTCTCTAACTTTCTTCACTGAAAATGTGAATTATTCTGAAATGTTACATTAACGATAGGATAGTAGTTTGTCAGTTTTGCTAACCTTAATGAAAGGTTAGCAGAGATTTTTCTACTTAACTTGTATACTTACAAAAAACCACATCCCACTTAATAGTATAGAAACCATCAGTTCTCCTTAAGTGAAAACTGATCCAGACAGTTAATTTTATTATTCTGGTCTATGATAATATTAAGAACAGTGGGTTAAGTACTAGGGGGTTTTTTTTGAAACGAAATTGAGTCTCTCTAGCTCCCTAGGCTCCTAGGGCTCCACTTCTACATCTGAATGACTGCAGTTTTATGGGCAGAGCTGAATGTTAGTAAGGAAGTGGGAAAATATGTTTATGGTCTGACCCATGCTTTGGGATGGCTTGATCCCAAAGCTGTTGGTGGTGATGCTGAATTAGCTAGAGTAATTCATGAGCAACTGTGGTAGGTGAAAACTTCTCTTTTCTCCATGTCCATTTAAGAAAGTCTATAAGCAGGTGATTGGTGTAATTCTGGATTAATTTGATGACTATTTTGAATGTATATGTTGATATAAAGGGCTATAATTGAATGTGCATATAGCATTACTGATAAGAATTGTGTCAACCTGCGTCTGAGACTGAGGATTATGGTCAGCTGTACAATCATAATGGCTGTTAACTGGAGTGAAAGCAGCATTGCCCCAGGTATCAACTGCAGTGGAAGAAAATCTGTTTGTTCCAAGTGTCTCAGAAGGAGGCTGCAATATATGAACACTTGGTAATGCTTGTCCAATAACATTAGAGGAAACTACACGGTGTGGAGGGTAAAAAGGTATATATACCCTTACAAAAGCAGCACCTGTTAAGCCACAAAATCAAGATAGAAGTAGTCATCATGGCTAAAAAGGATAAGCCATCATGTAGAACTGCAAGATAGCAGGCAACCCCATTCTAAAGAGTATCCTAGAGCAATGGGGACCCTGGAGTAGGATTTGCCTTCCATTTTCTCTCATGAAATCAAGTGCAAACTGTGATATACTTCTGTCATCTACTGAAGAAACACAGCACATGAACTGAAAGGCTCTGCTGAAAGATGCGGATTCAGTTAGTCTTATTAAGCTGACTTGGGGCTTGCAGCACTGGTGCTTTTGGGCTCCATTTTGATGAGGGTAATAGACAGAAAGCCTAGGAAATAGGCTTGTTAGAACAAGCAAGAACAGTACCACAGCTTAATGAAGCTCGGATAATGAGAAGGAAGAGAAGTTGCCTTGCATATTCAGCAGTGGAAAAGTGGACATGTCATTTCCCCCTGCTCTTAACCCAAGAGCCCATTTGCAGCACTTGAACCAAATTTGATTGATCCTGCAAATGTGAGAGATTTTTCATCACTTTGTACTGTCAGGAAGATCTGGTAACATCTTCAGACAGAGCTCTATGGACAATTCTGTGTATGTACAAACACTCTTGATTCTGCTGATGTTTATGTTTGGCCATTCTTAGAAGTTCTTTTTTTTTTTTCTTGAAGATAGATATTGATCGATGTGAGACATACTCTGTGTTGAGATTCATGGAAAATCTAAAATGATTCCTAAAAAGATAATTCTGTTTCTGACTTAATTTGAGCAGCTTCACCAATTTCCTTCATTCTGTCTCCTGTAGGATCCACTTCCACCACCTTCAGGACTTTAAACATTATGAGAACACTTACTGCAAAAACCTCACCAGTAATTAACGACTATTTCTCCTGATCACCTCATCTCTGCCTTAGCAGTGGGAAAAAGGGTTATTATCACTAATAATGACAGCATAAATAGTACCCTTCATTAATTGCCTGCCTTTTGGCAGCCCTGTAATGGCCATTCCCTGCTTCTTTAGGGTTGCTAGCACCAGCAACACAGTGAACAAGGTGCTGAGAAGGCTTCTGCCCATGTTCATCCCAGCTTGGTATGTGCAGAGCCAAGTGCAATCTGCAAGTGTGACTAGCATTTGAGGGAAGACAGCAAGTTGTGGGAAGTCCAGAACCCTTGAATTTCCATCTAACAGAAGATTGTTTTAGTGTGGCTGGCTTGGCTGTTTATGGCAGAAGAAAATGACCAAGAAAAACGACATAAAAATCAGGAGCTTCTGATGCTGCAGAGTTTTACTGTAAAATTACATGCTAAAAGCAAGATTGTATTTTCTGGGCTGTCGCTTACTATCTTGTGAAGATGAAAGTAATGGGTGAAACTTCTGCAGCATCAGAGATGCGAGTTGTTGTTAGTCTGTGGGAGAGGGGTTTTAAAGAACTCTGGCGCAAATTTGTTTGATTTAAGAGAATAACTGTTTCTCAGTACTCCTGGATAGTGCTTCAGCTCCTGAGTGTTGAGCTGCACATAATAATTGAGGACTATGAGCCAGAGAAATGTAAACGAAATCCTTTACTGTGACATTCAAATAGGTGTAAGTCAGCATCTCAGATGATTTAAAACTATTTCCAATGAGATGTCACCATCCCAGTAAGGAATTAAACTGTTTCATTTGGCAACATATGCCCACAGAAATGCTGATATTTTAAAGAACAGTGAAAAACTTCAGAAATGTCAGGACCTCTCTCTCTGGCTTTCTTTTTTTCTTTCCTTTGATGATACTTATCCAAGAAAGTATCCTGGTATCTTTTTCCTTTGAGAAAAAATGAAGTTGCTCTGGATCCACAAATCCCACTTTGACCTATAAGGAGGAGCAAAAGGTGAATACGATTTCATTAAATGCATCTCAAACGACTGCCAAAAAATCACACTTAAAAAAAAAAGGAAAAATGACACTACTAAGAAAAAAATAATGAGGAATGAGAAAGCAGGGCATTTTAGTAGCTTTGAAAGAGAGAAATTGTTCTATCAAAATCTGTTCTAACTTTACAATTTCCATATCCTGAAGGGGTGACTTATGGCAAAGATGAAAAAGAGGACAATAGCAGAAAAGCCAAGGACAACTGGGAGGTTAGACCCACTCTTAAGAAGTGTTCTTATGATTGGAGGAGTGACTCTTTACAAATTGTATGAAGAGCTCCAGATCTATTCTCTCTCACTGGCAGTCATAAAAAACCGCTTCTGTTTTACAGGTCAAAGGCTGTCTTACCAGCTTTGCAAAGCCAATGGAAAATTGAGATGTTCTCTCTCTGTTGCCTATTGCTGGAGTTGTATGTCCCCTTGTTAGTGCCTATCAGGCAATTATGTTGATGTGTCAAAACTGAATATGTCTTCTTGAAGCACATGCATTGAATAGTTTGAGCAGTTGTAAAATACAGGTTTTTAGAAACGTTACTATGACTAATACATACCACTTACATTCCAGATTTCCCAGTGAAATGTTTATGTCTTTATACCTTTACCTAACAGGCAAACTCCATGCTTTTACTTTGTGCAACACAGATTCTTCCTGCATAGAAAAAAAGTCTTTGAGGACTGGAGATAGCTGGAGGGAATTAGATGAGTTTCTAATTTGTTGCAATTATAAATATGAGTGCAGAATTTAGAGGGCTGGAAGGTGTCCCAGAAGACTTAAATACTGTGCATCATGAGAGCAAAGTGAAAAAAAAAAACCAAACAAAAGTGAGTTGTGCCAGGTGTTCATTTACCAGTACTTACCCCTATTAAGCTATTCTTGCTCTTTCACTCTTTCTTTCACACCATTTCTTGGTAAGCCTGGCACATTCTAGCTGAACTTTTTCATGAGTGGATAGATGGCCTCATACTCATGTACTTTCACTTAAAATATTCTAAAGTGTTCTTGGGTGGATATTGTGAATATCTGTGTATGTGTTTTAGTAGAAATGCAAATTATTTACTCATTTATGCAAGTTGCTAATAATAGAAAAATAATGAAAGAAAGGAAAAACTAAAAATATAAAATAATTTAGTCAACAAAACAAAAAATTCCTATGACCAAAACAAAACTTGATGCTGAATTTATAAATGCTGTTGACTGTTGCAGATATGACTGTTGGTAATAATGAACTCTTTAGTATAAGGTCAGTACTCTGCACTTGCCTTTGAAGAGTCTGTAGGGTATGTATTCTGTTTCAAGAATCTGCAGTGACAAGGAGGTTCAGGTAATTCAGTTTTCCTATCGCAGCACATTCTTTGCCGGGTTGTAAATCACAGTAGGTTTTGATTCAAAGAACTGAACTGCTGAACTCTGGATAACTGACCTTATGTCTTACTAAACTTAGAAGTGACTTAAATAAAGCAGAATTGAAAACAGCGGACAGTCTTACAAAACATTTTTGCCAGGTGTCTTTCTATAAAGAAAACTCATCAGAGATTTCTGTGTGCTTTTTGTTTTGTGGGGTATTTTGGGGCGGAGGGGGGGAGGAGGGGCAGGTAAGGTTTATTTCATTTTAAGAGTGAGTTGGGAGGGGAGAGAGGGGGCTGTTACTTTAAACATTCATGCCCTGTTTCAGATGTGGGAAAGCATTCAGCACCCATCAATTCACTTTAACACTGAAAGCTGTCAAAATGACTTCTTCAGAAACTAATGGGTGCTGAATTCTCCTGCAAATCTCATCCTTGGAGAGCATTTTGCTTGTCAGTGCTTGAACATAACTTGTTGTTAACATGCATACTTTAAGTCTCCAGCTCCAAATACTCTGTCTTTTCAGAAGCATCACTTTGCGTGTGACTTTTCTGTAACCTCATTCACAATTCTTCAAAGCATATTTGACATCATTCATATTTCATTGCGACAAGCTCTCTAAATTCTAATAGAGAATACTTTTTAAAAATGTCCTTTTATGTGATGATTATCGAGTTTGGGAATCATCATTAACTTACTGTAACTTAATTCATTAAAATGAATAATACATACTTTTTTTGGTAAATGACAGTGAAATATGAGTCTTTTTCTAGGCATTAGTATTTCTCTGGTGGCAATGTATCTTTTGATACATACAATCTTTATACTTTTATTTATTTTCCTTGGAAATCAATCCTACTGGACATGCTTGCTTTATACTGCACAGTGTGCATTTGGCTGGACTGCACTGGAATATCTTCCCTCAGGTTTTTCATTTTAATTCCTTTAAGGATCAAACTGTGATTCTTAAAGTCAAGATTTAGAGCTGGGCTGGCCACCAGATGAATGACAGATGCTCTCTATTAACCCCTCTGCCTTCCCAAAGGGGAATAGAAAGAGAAAAAGGGAGAGAGACTTTTGGATTAGAAAATAAAACTGAAAGTTTTAATTAAAATAATAACAATAAAATGAAGTACATACAAATATATACAAAAAAAATATTGAATCCAACCCCTCTGATGGCAATTATGTCACTGTCATCACTGATGCTGAGGCCAGTCACAGGGGAAATTCCAGACTGGACTTAGTGGCAGAT